>OMKZ01017190.1:5156-41013 GCA_900302535.1 Neoniphon sammara
ATGTTAGATCTTTTGTCTCTCTCGACTCTGTGGTATCATTTGTTATGAAGCATCACAGACGGGCCGGAGTGGTAAACATAAGCGTGTTGAATGCAGTTCACTGACGTCACATTACATAATTTCTGGGTACTGAAGTTCAAGATTTTTTTTTCTGTGCCATTTCTTTCTGAGCCAACAACATGCAAAGTGGCTGAGTGCAACTTCAACTCAAAAGAAGCCCTTTTGTTTTCTTCTTTTTTAAATATGTGTTTCCTTTTCAAATCCATTGGAATATTTTTAAACTGCAGTCTCTGGTGTTTGTGCTGGGAAGACATCTAACCAAAGAAATCCAACCAAGTTGAAAGGCAGCGGTGGGAAAAACTGATGTAAATTTTCTGAAATGTGTGGAATGTTAACTAAGCCAAAAACAACAGGCGGGCTTAATCCTGATTCACTAAAGTAACAGGTTAATACTTTCTATTAGTACACCACGCTGTGATGTCATGTCCTGCTGGTTGTGCCCGCTACTGTAAGCTGTCCTTTGCCATCATCCACAAGATGACCAGAGAGTGCAGCTCAACAAGGAGCTCTGTATGAGAGACCATGAAGCCAGACACTCAAAGACATTGGCAGACTTAGCTGAGCTCAGCCCAAATATACAACACTCTCCCCTCAAACCTCGGCTTGTTTAGCTGCTGGCACCCGATGGCGTCAGTCAAATGTATGCCAGCTGAGCTGAAGTGTGCCCACAGCATACACACTGTAGCATCACTAGCAGCACTCGCGCCCTCACCTTGTCTACCTTGGCACTTTTTGAGTTTGTGGGAAAAAATAGCGCATTGCAAATGACAAGTCAAGTGCCAGACAGCATATTTATACATCTTAATTAGCAATAATGAGGCCCAGTACCTGCCAGCTATCTGATGCCAGTGGTTACTGTTGACTAGACTGTATGTCTGTTGTTTGCCTGCTACTTACATGAGAATTGCACAAAGAAAAAAAAATCTGAAGAGATCCTGTATTTACTAAAACCATTAGTTGTGATAACAAACAAGTAATGATGACATATCTTAAACTGGAGCTATTGTAACATTCAAGAGGAAAACAATCCACAGTTTGAATGGGACTGTCACATCCATAAACAATAAATAAGCTTTAAGTCTCAGGGTACAACCTGCAGGCTGTAGCACGCCTCATATTTACACAGGACCATGAATGAGCTGAAGATGATTATTAGCTGCTCTCAAAGTTTGACATTTCACACATCATTCATTTCACAGGACCTGTCAGGACATGGTGAGGAGCTACAGGGTGACTCTCATGATGTTTTGTCTGAGATCCATGTGATTTGAGGCCATGTTTGGATGCAAACATGTTTAGATTTGCCAACAGCGATAAGTTTGAGCCCTGCAGAGCGAGACATACTTTATGAAGGTAATGGAAACAAGTTGCATGGATTTTTACCGTGAAATAGGCTGCAGCCATCCTTATGACATCTGGATTTATGGCCTGGTAATTCCCCTCTGGAGTAATTTGGCTGGTACATCTGCAGCTTAGCAGCATTCCAGCAGAGCTCTCCTGTGCTGTGAAGTCAGGAGATGACTGATTGATTGATTGTATTACTCTAGTTTTAGCATGGCTTTACTGAGCTATTGCGGTGAAGTTCTAATGTGATCTATCCAATGCAAACTACAACTGTGCTTGACGTAAGCAGCGAGCAGTCTGACTGCTGCTGCTGTTAGCATGCTGTGATGATTACAAACCATAGTTTAGAAGTGAATGCAAGCAAAATAACCCACTATAATAATAAAACAAACTCTAAGTAATTGGATTTTGGTCAGTGGAAACATTTGACCACAGTCCACAAAGCAAAAGAGATGAATACACTTCAAGAAATATCCTGGTACAGCTCTAATACATGCTATATATTTTATAGAGTGCAGCAGAAAAATAGAATTAAATAAAAGGTTATTATGAGCTTTCTATTTAACTGCAACCTACTTTTCAAGGGTTTGCTGGGTAGTGGCAATCTTCTGTTAGATCATGACTTATATCAAATTATTCAGTGTTGATGACGACAACATGAGATCATTAATTACCCTCCAATTGGGTTTGACAGGGAGTTTCTCACTACTTTCACACCACAGTAATCCCTCCACAAGCTCTTTGTGGTGCCAATTACAGCCTAAAAATGACTAAATGCAAACCTATGGTCTGCTGACAGCTCATGTTTCCTAGGTTTTAGGTGATAAGTCCTCGGCACGTGCTGGTCAGACAGTGATAATGAGACCAGTCGCTCACCAGCTTGCTGCAGGAGGGCTGCTTTCTGCCACTTGCAGGATGAAAGTGTGTGGCTGTATGAGCTCAGCCTGTTCCCCTACACAGTGGAAAGAGGACTGAAATATCCTATAGACAGGTAGAGGGACTGATACTTTGCTTAATGTTGCTGGTTTACATTACTGGTTTACTGCTGTACATAAGTGAAAAGTATTTCATAAAAAATGTGCTTAATGTTTATGAATTACTTAAGAACAACAAATGTACTGTTAACATTGCTGACATTTTATTTCAATAGAAAAATAACTGATGGTCTGAAATAAAAAAAAAAAAAAAAAAAAGTATCTCATCCAAAATATACTCAAAGTGAAGAAAAAAAGTGAACTTGCTATGATCTTTCCAATTTGATGCAACAAGAAAGTCAGTTTGTGTCATTCCAGTTTTTGAGACTATGCTGAGAGTTAGAAAAATAAAACTAGTTCAGTTTTAACGAAATGAATATCATTATTCAATCTGTGACTCTGTAATGTTAATCTTTCTTTTGCTGCTAGCTATCCAACTAGCTAGGAAGATCAGCGAACTAGCTAACGTTAGCAAAACAAACAGGCCAACACAAACGAATAACACGTTACCACTATAACTGGATGAATGTTGACTAAGATACTATAATGGATAAATCTGCATATTTAATATTGCAGTTAGTTAATATTTCCTCCACATGCTGCGGGTTTGATGCAGATGTAATGTACATCTTGTGTCTTATGGAAAACAACGCTAACTAACGTTACAAACACGTAATCTGCTGTGCCACGGATCTATAATAAAAACAGTGAAGCACAATAACAGTTAGCTAAGTTCCTTAAGTCAAAATTTAAGTAACGTTAAAACGACTTCAAAGGCAATTCAGAAAAGAACAAGCACACAAACTACTCAACTGGCTAAAGTAAAAAAGAGTAATTGTAGACAGTTATTAGAGTAGGAATATGAAGGGACAGTTGATCCACCTGCCTTTGAATGACCTCTGGTAGCTTCTTCACCACAGTAACGTTACATGTCAGACTGTTACTCAGTCCTCTGGTCTCTGCGTGGACTTGAACGTTACAGGAGTGAACTTCAACTACCTAATTAAACAAGTATCCTCAATGAGAGGATTTGTCCTGTTGAAATTCTGTTAGGGGAAAATAAACATGAAATAACAAAGTAAATAACATATAATTTTACCTCTCAGTTGATACAAGAGGTTATTCTGTGCTGTGTAGGGTTAGAGGGATTTTGCAATGTTTTGGTTTTACCCATCCATAATTGCAATATTGCACCACCCATACAAATTCCTACACCAACATCTCATTACTGGCTTTGTTTACATAGTGGTTAAATAGATTAATGATATTTTTATTATCTGAAATTTATTATCTGAGATGTTGATTAAGAACTGACAGTATATGACAGCAGGTTTTATTTATTAAGAGAAAAAAAAATATTGGAATTGATGTATATTTTGAGTACAAACTTTCCTGTACAGATAGTACAGGAACGTTTTTAAAATACTATTTTAATAAAATCTAATATGCTATTGTAATAAAATATAATAAAAAATATATTTTAAAGGGCAAAATAAAACGACATATATAGGACATGTACAGTATGCACTACAAACTTTTTTTATGGCAAATTAATTCAGAATTTTGGACCTGTCTCCTTTGTTTTCTCAGATAGTTTTTCCAGTGCTGACAGGTTGTCTCTTTCATGTGGTTGTCATCTGGCTTTGTTCACCTGATACCAGACGCGTGGCAGCTATCAGAGATAGACAATAGATATACAATGCACAATGCAGGGATCTCCAGCACGTTTGACACCTGATTTATCTCAAGCACCTATTCAGATTGGCTAACTAACCAGCAGAGAAGCCAGCATTGGAGGAGTGGGTGGGGTCTGATTCTCCAGGGGGTTTGAGGGGTTAACCTTGACATCTGGCCCCCGATCATCCAACAAGTTCAGGGCAGCTGCCCAAACAGATCTGTTTTTTCCCCTAAAAACACCTCATCCATCTGCTAAATTTCTCCTCATATGAGCCTCTCCATGATTGCCGCAGGCATTTCCATTCACAGACGCGTGCTGGGTGACACTGATCCTGGCTGTGATGCCCATTCATTTTTAAAGGGGAGTGCAGGTGACCTGTGGGTGGCCCTCTTTGGCATGCTTGTCCCCACGCCTGGGCTCTCCTATACCCACAGAAACTTACAACACACATGTTTGTTGGATATTTCCTCAAATTACAGCAATATGATATAATGAACAATGAACTAATGGGCTTTAATCTAGCAGGCGTTCAGGTGACACGTGCCACTGCCACACAATACCTGGGATCTGTGAAATTCAATCTCTTGATGAATGTGTAAGGATGACAATGAGTATTCCAATTAGCTTATGAATACAACAGGTGACACCTACATAAAGCCCAATTACACACTTATTTGTGTTCAGTGCCTTTCAAGGTAGATTATAACTTAACACACAAAGATAAAAAATTATTCATGAAGGCATGCTGCTAATGCTGCCACCAATAATGTAGTTTAAGACAGGAACTGGACCGTTTAACTCCCATATCACCTCTGCCTGTGCCTCTGAATAACTGTCAAAATGCAGTTATTCAGTAATCATATAAATGCATTAAACATCAAATCAATACACATCCTGGAAGAATAATTGTGTTTAATGTTGGAGTTAATAGCGGGTGAATATAATCTGTTTTAAACTGCAAATGATTGCGTGCATTCATGTCCAGCCTTCAAGTTCCCTTAAATTCCCCCTTAAGTAGCTTCGACAATAGGCATTTTTTTCCCACATCACACTTGTACTGAGTGAAACATTCATGCTGTTGTTTTATGGCTTCAGCATTACATCAAATAGAAAATATCTACATTTCTTGAGCATCATTTTATCCACATTTCCCTGTAATTTAGCAGGACATATTTAGTATTTTTGGAAACCTTGGGATGTTCTCTGGACTTTAAAATAAAGTTCTGTGGGTTTGAACAAAGCTTGGCCAGGCAGCATGTACTTGTGATCACAAAGCCACCAATGGGACCGGCAAAGTTGAAGTGAATTTTACTGACGTCTTTATATTTAGTACCCTGAAATAAAAAAAAAAATCACCAATCCCTCCATCAACACAGGTGCTTGCTGGTTGTTGTCTCGGTGAAGTGCAGCATTTAAACATTGAAGCAAGAAAGTGAATCATATTGCAAGTATGCAGGCCTTATCCTGGAGCCCTTGGTTACATGTTGTGCTTCTCGCATAGTCAGTCATGTGCAGAGCCAGCTGCTCGCGCTCTGAGATGCACCTCTTCAGGGACTAGACTGAGGCGGCGGGGCAGAGGTCATGTCTTAACCTGCTGCGTGGAGGAGTGACGGGGAACAAAACCCCCCCACAAAAGCATCACCCAGTAAACAACACAAGTGTTTCTTATCCCCGAGCGTTTCACACACACTCCTTGCACACATAGGCAAATTAGAGTGGAGTTTTAACAAGCAACCTTTACTCAGTTGTCAAACGATGCCACTTCTCTTTTTTTGCCAGAAGGCATGGGAATTTCTCAAGAACAAAAGTAGGAGCTGCTCTAAGCTGGAAAAAAAAACATAACAAAACAAAAGCTGGACACAAATCAGCACAATTAACAACTCTAATCAGGGTTTCACTGCCGGTTAGATCAGAGTTTTGTTAATTGAGAACGGCTTTTACCTTATCTATAAGAATGATAGGACAGGTGTTACACTATAGGAACATATTGAGCTTAGCAATCCACTTTACCGAAGATTTGCATCAGATTTATGCTACAATGCTTAATTAAATACACCAGCTGCAAAATATGGACATGCACTGTGAAATTCTAAGTTCATATGTGATCAATATGTCTTTAAAGGCGCTTTGATCTTTTGCCTCTGCAGGCAGCTGAACAAATAATACAACACAGCAGCTTTTCTTTTCATACAGTGAGTTTATTGAAAAGGACAATACAATCTTGCTTGTGCCTTTCAAACGACATCCAGTGGATCATTGAAATTTCATAATAGTACTAATAATACTAATACTAATATTAATAACAATAAACTTAATGTCTCAAACAGTGGAAACAAACTGTACCGACGGGGGTGTGGGTGGAGAATTGTTGGACATTCAGAAATGCATCACCAAAGTCTTAGGAAGTCGTGCTAAAGTTTGCACTTTACAGAAAGTCACCAAATGACCAGCATAATATTGTTCCCACAGTCAGAATGTGCACCACCATCTAGATCCCAATTTGTTTCCACAATCATAGAAAAGTCAAATCCATCCATTCATGTCCCCTATTGTCCATCTTTAAAAGTCTTGCATATCACTTACTGTGGATAAAAAAAAAACTCCACTGCCTTCCTCCTCTTAGGAAGGCTTCTGTACACTTGTGAAAATGACACACTGTACAATCATGAGTTTGATTTAATACATTATCAACTGTGCCATTACGGTCAAGTGAAAACACAAATTCTTACATCAAGGAAATGCAATGCAATGTAATTTGGTAAATATAAAAATTGCATATAACCGTAGCACAAGAAATGACCAACATGCAGAAATGACAGGAATCCAGATGCACCCAAACAAAGATTTACTTACAGTGTAAAACAATCTTGCTCGGTATTTTACAAGGCCTGTGACTGAATTAATTGGTAGGGAAACCCAATACGCATTTACCACCGTCAGAAGTGAGCAAAAATGGAAGTAGGCCAAGGTCTCCCCCAGACAAAGCATCGCAAGTGTAACTATATATCATTGGAGGTCTCCACCATGTTGGGACACTAAACTCGGTGTATTAAATATAATTGTTTTGGCCTCTGTTTACCAGCATCCACAGAACTCCGTCAACTCAATGAAGCTTTGCTAACTGGCGAGATCTTTTATAAACACCGTCATCGTTTCCTTCAAAACTGTGTGCCACATTACAAGCAACGTCAGGGGATTTAGCTGGAGCTTAAGTCTTAGTGTCTGGCAGCTGTAAGTGGCCCTATGGCAAGCAGCATCACATTATCAGCAGAAGACTTAAAGACTGCCAGAGGAGGATTGTGAGATCCGACTCGAGCTTTATGTCATCTCCATCAAAAGGTTCAATGCCTGCTTCAGCAACATGGTAAAATTCCCATATGTTTTCTGCACAGTTGTGTGGAATGGGCTGCACATTTATCAACAACACTCAAATAACATGTACCTCATGTGCAAAACTATGTAAAAACTACACCTATGACAGAGGCCATGGCCAAAATTTATGTTGCCTCTAACTACATTAAGTGCTTTGAATATTCAAACACTGCTGCCGTTTATTGGATGAAAAATATAATGCAAAGAGGAAGGGAGTGAGTGTGATAACAATTTTTTGTTTGTTTGTTTGTTTGAGATTTACACTGTGCACAATTTGTTCTGCTAAAAATTATTTCAAAATGATTTTTAAATTTAGATGCTCTGACATCTACAAAAATACAGCATCCTTCACCCCTTATTTTCCATTTGAACCAACTAACCTCAGGGTCCACAGTGTGTTCAGCATTTCCAGTGTTTCTCAGACTTTATCTTTAGGCTGTTGTTGTTGTTTTTTTCCATCCTTTCAAGTGAAGGAGATTCTGCATCCCTTCAGTACATGGGATTTTAGTGCATGGTGTGGACATGAGAATGTAAACCAGTTATTGCACCACTGTGAGTTAATGTTATGGATCAGGACTCACACTAAATTCTCATTGAGATGCATTGAAAGGAAATTTGCTCTGCTAGTGAGAAAAATAAATTTATCCACAACTGCAACATGAAGAAAAAGCCTCAGTAACACATCATTAATTGGCACAGTTTGCCAAGTCAGTTCAGCTCAAATGAAACATGGGTGGTGAATACCTTTTTCAGTTATCAGATTATTGTCGTCGTGTTAATTTGACACTTTTAGCACCATTTCTAGAATTTGTGAAGAGTGAAGTATGTGGAATCTCAGACCCAATAAGCACATTTTCAATCATTTTGTAGCACAACAAAATGTGGAAAAAAACAAGAGATGTGAAGTGATTTTCCAATGTGACTGTATGTACAATTGAAATTTTAAAATAGCTTGGCATGATCCATGAACAACTGGCTAACTACCACTACAAAGTCATTAAAGCAGTTGGTATGCATGTCGCATGATGTTAGAGGATACAGAGTTTACATTTCAACAAATATAAGAAGGCAATCTGTGATAAATAAAAAAGAGCTTTTACAATAAAATAAACCATATCCACATATCCTCTTAATTCATACCACATAAATACTCCTGATTTTTTTTAAACTGATTTGACAAACCTTTTAAATTGTCAGAGCACAAAGCACATCAGGTAACCTGTACTAATATGACGGAATTTACCACAATTTCTGTCCCATCAAAACACACAACATACCATACTGTGTGTGAACAATGACCGCATGTCCATACTAAGTTTCTTGAATCATGTCTAACCGCACAGAATAGAAATGAACCAGATGAAATGATCTCTTTGGATACACCAAAATACTTTAAAGGCAAGCAAGGTTCAGCGGCCTTGTTAGTGTGTTAATGATGAACTTCAAAGCCGGCCAAAATACATTCAGTTGTGGGAGGTTCTGGCTCTGAATAGTCCAAAAGGAGATCAGGTACCTTCAGATGAAATAATTACTTTCTCAGCAGCAAGAAATTAAAAAAAAAAAATTGTACAGTTAATGAAAATAAAAATGTTTCTTCGTGGTGCAACATTTTTGAAGAAGTGAAGTCTGACAATTGTTTTTGACTTTTGAAATCACACAGATAGAGCAGAACACTTTCTCATCTGTGATTTGGTATCATACAGTGTAAAGGTCAAATATTTGAAGAGTCTGGACTGAAAGTGATTTATAAGTCCGAGGATGACGTGAATAAAATGCCATCACGTCTATCTGATTAGGATGTCTGATATATACATTGTTAAACATGGTGTACAGCTTTAGGTAAGAGATACTATATGCTAATAAAAAGCATGTTTTTAACACTGTACATGATACTGTTTTCTATTAAATAGGAATTAACATAAGTAAAAATGTAAACCTTTTTATCAGTGACTTTACCAGTTAAACATATCCAGCACGAACACAGACTGTAATTTTTATGTCCTTCCAAAACATGTTCATTTTGTTCGGTTTTTAAGCAGTTCTTCTGCTTAAATTCTGTATTGTAGCTCATGTAACATTTCTTAGGTAAAACTGATAGATTAACAGATCAAAGGAGAACCATTTGTGATCAAAACAACATATGTTGTAGAATTAGCATATTACCATAGTGAGGTGATACAAGGTGACAGAAAACAATGAAATGATAACAGCTTTTGAAAGAAGGTGACTAGGCTGTCAAAATGTGATCTGGAATGACATTCATTGGCTGTTTAACACAAAAGAATCAGGAGAATTTGTAATTAAAGCAATATTTCAGGTTATAAGAAAATTTCATATCTTGTATGCACATTACAATTTGGACTTTTTGGATTTTTTTCAAAATGCAAAATCCAGCACAGCCAATACTGTTGGCTTACAAAGATGTTCTAATGAAATATTATTTTGAGTAAAATAATGAATTTGTGACTACACTGTCAATAAAGAGTAAATAAATATTCAGCACAATGTAAATAAAGCTGCTTCAGTATCAGTTCATGATACATCAATACACTGTTGAGTAAATCTTAGTTGACATTTGTATTAGTGCCAATTATACAGTGTTAATACAGTAGAAGAGATGTGTGGGCGGGGGTCGTGAAACAGTAGCCTCCTTACCATAAAGTACCTTATAATACATGAAAATAATATTTATATATAAATGGGCAGTATAACACTCACAAATAAAGATCGTCAAGCATACAAGCAGCTAGGTACCATAATACAATCTTCAGCCAACAACAAATCTTAAGGGAGATCAGGGCTGGTCAATCTGAAGGCTGTAAGCACTCCAAGCCGGTCTAAAGAGTTAGTTCAGTAACATAAGAGCTGCGTTCAACTCAAGCATGTGATTGAAAATGTAAACATCACCAGCAAAAATATAAAGCAAGTAGCTTAAGATATGATTATTGCACTTACTCAGTGTAAAACTATAATCACAAGCTAGTGACTGCGAGACCCTTGGTCCTAGAGACTGAAGTGATAGTCGTCACAACTAAAATAAAATAAAAACGATGTAAAGCAAAAGCCAATAACTTATGATAGGAATGTACAGCGACTTTGTTCATTTGTCGAAAAATGCATGACTCAGTAAGCCTGACAGAAACCAGACCACCAGACAGCAATTTCTCACTCTAATTGTGTTACAGTCTAAGAATACCTTTGAATCATCTGGGACGATGTGGCGGAGAGCAGAGCACATCCACATCTGCAGCATAGAGGAGGCTGAGGAAGAAACTCAGGCCAGGCTGATACTGACTGGCTAAGTGTGTTCTGTAGTTTGGGTAGCAATTTTAAGACTTGTGCTTAAGTGTAAACAGTAATTACAGCTCCATCTTATCAACTGCCTGACATCTCACAGCAACTGCTACGACAGCATCTGGTAAACATAAATTTGGCTACATTCACACTTTAAGAGCTTCTGGGCTGAATACAAGATGGCAGCTGGATTTGTAGCGGGGCCTGTCTGAGTTCACAAGTGCATAGGACACACCTAAGCCTGATCTGTGTGAAAAGTGTGGATTTGCTTTGACTTGAATCCACTGATGAAATTCATTTTGTTTCAGTACCTTAAAATGGACTAGAACACACAGCCATAATAAAAAGCATGAGATTTTAAGACGGCAATGAAGGCATGAGATTTTTACCAACCAAAGAGCTGGTTTCACTTCTGTGTTCAGTTTCAACCATCTGCAGAAAACATATTTAAACTAAAAGTGAAGGTTTTTGTATTGTGTTGCAAGCTCACATGGCACACTCCTTCATTCATTTGATTATTAAAAAAAAAATGTTTAGCACAGTCTAATCCAGTGATGAACCCTGCACATCAACTAAAAAAAAGAAACATTAAAAATGTCTATATTAAAACTACATCCATTCAACAAAACTGTTTTAAAGGTAAAGAAATAAATCATAAATTTGGCATTGATCAATCCCATTTGTTCCCACTTATTTTGCTAATATTTCTTACTGACAAATGAGCTACCACTAAACCTTCATTTTTAACTCTTCATCCTGTTTGTCTCTGCTCCCTACTTTTTGGAAATTTTACCCGCCTTCCTTTTTGGCTCATAGGGCGTCCGTAGAATGCTCGGCGTCTCCTCCATGACGCGCACTAGCAGGTTATCAATGTAATCTTCCAGCTCCCTAATGTGGGCATCTTTCTTTTTCACCACTTCTTTCTGCTTGATGAGTTCTTGCACAACTTCCTCAAATGATAAGTTGCTGTAGGCAGCCGCACTTTCCTGGGTCGCCTCCTAAAAATGCAAAAGACAGTTAAACACTCGATTCAAGATCACTGGATTTTGCTTTTAAATTTGTTGCATCACCATAAGAAGAGAAAATAAATAAATGGTGTTATATGTAATGTCAGCGTCTGATAATGAAGGCAACAGTACAGGTTCCCTTTAACTTTGCTCACAACACAACAGAGGAAACCGACTAATTAGATGTGTTGGCATAATGTGACATAAACTGTCATGTGTTTATCTTTTGTTCCCTGTTGCTAATCAAGGCTAATTGATAGCTACCAATAAGACGAGAGCCTTCTCCAAGGGTTCATCACGTGTCACTGAATTTTACAGCAGATGTTATGACCTATTAGTGTCTAACAGTGTTTAATAGTAAATCATGGACAGTTTAAGCACTCTAAGGGGACTTGACTTTAACAGAAAGTAGTCAACCTCTTAGAAAAGCTGCTCCTCTATTTCCTGACTGTCCATCTAAAAGTGTAATCTCTCCCGCTAAAAAGGGTTCAGGCAAAAACTCTGACCAGCCTGCCAGGTCTTTTGATAACAACAAAAGTTTTTTTTGTTGAATGGAATTTTTGTTTCCAGGGGGAAATGCCAGACTGCATATTTCTAGAATTAAAGGTCAGGCTAATACCAAAGTAAGGATGCAACCTAAGCCTAGGTTTGGTCTTTGGAGGACGATCTATCTGGACGGACCAGTGTGTTACGGTACGCGCAGATCATATTGCACGGGTACAAGAAGAGCTGTAATCGTTTTTAATGAGGGACCACTTTATCGGTTCAGCGCCGGGCATCCTCCCCCAAACGGATAGAGCAGCAAAGCCTTCACCCTGTTTAAAATACCACGCTTATCAGCTTCCACTCCCATGCACTATTCAAGCCTCTTTTGCTGTGTAAAGACAATGCAGAAAGACCTAGAGTGGGACTGCTCACCAGGTATCTTATCGCCGCGAACAGCACATAGGCTACTGAGGGGATACAAACCAAAATGAAATATTTGCCACCGAGATTAAATGTCCAATGTAAGGTGGGTTTCAAGAACAGAAGTGAATAACCTATTCTTCACATACAACACAAAGAAATCTCACTGAAAGATACTGCTGTAAGCCATTTGAGAGGGAATAAGAGAACTGACATCCATGAGGAAGGGGATGTTGGTTTCACGTACGAGCATGTGTACATGCACACGCGTACACACACACACACACACGCACACACACACACACAGAGAGGTATTGTAATCAAGAGCTGTAGTGGCTGGTGACAAAGGCCTGGAAATGACCATGAACTGGCAAAGTAATGATGACCATTTTTCTGCGATCAGTAGTGAGGAGAAGATAAGGCGCACACTTGGCATTCTCCAGTTGTCTCATTACAGTTTCTAATGAGCTCAGCTTTGAGAATCTAAAAGCTCAGTCCTTTGAAATCTCTCACTGTCCCCCCCCTCCTCCCTGTGTGTGGTTAATTAGGGCCTTGAAGCAGAGGAAATGGGAACTGCCATTTCTGCTAGGCACTGCAGCATACGCAGGGGCACATGTGTGGCTACAGGCAGCCCTCAACACCCACAAAGAAAGGTGAGGAAAGCTATTATCAGCGTTCTCCTTCTCATTTAGGCGTCACTTTAGCCACTGCTCATACTGCTACCACATAAATACCAATATTGCAGCGTAAGTCAGCAAGATTTAGGGCTTTAAAAAATGTGAAAACATGTTTAAATAGAACCTTAACTAAGAATTGGGAAAAAGGTTTAGTGTAAATACCATAATGAATCATTAAAAAGAAAAAACATATGTTGACAGTTCTATGCCTTTCCTTGACAAAAAAAAAAATCCTCCAATTACAGCACCTGACCTCAGAGACTGAAATATCACACCGCTTCAAATTATGATCAGATAGGAGATGATGACCGATGTTTTCAGCTGCTAATTAGTTGAGTGGCACATCTGAATTTTAAAAGGCCTCGGAGATCAACATCACCAGCTGTAACGCTAAATGAGATTGAAAGTTCCCAATTAAAAGTCGGCGCTGCACTGTTCGCGATACACACTTGCAACTGTTGGGGTCATTGTCCCTCCCTTTTTTTTTTCCTTCATCAATGTCAAGTAAAAACGGCATTGTGTGACACCTGACAAATCATCTGTTAATGGAATGAGGGCCGACGCTTTCTTTTTCTTACATTTTTCTTGCCGCAGCCGTCTTTGGTCTTCTGGCCTTGGGTGACGGCTTCATTACCTGTTGGCTTTTTATCACTGCAAAACAATTTAAAGCAAGTCATCATTTAGATTATGCATTGCATTGTGTGTGATTATGGTTGATGGTAAGGTGTGCAATTCATTAATACACAGAACCTGGTGTAACTATGCTGTATGTGCTATTAAACTCAGCACCTATAAATGAGCCTGGCTTGGACATCAGAGGTGAGTTATCATGTTTATCAAGGCATCAGATATGCATCATGCCACAATTATCTGTAGTGGCAAGCCAGTTTATCAACAAATATGATGGTTTAAACCACCGGCGTGTGTGCATCTGCCACAATATAAATGACCACTGAGCTACTGTTCGACAAAAGCAGCAGTAAAGATGATGGACTGGTGCCTACAGAGAGATAAGTGGTTAATTGGGTGGTCTATCTCTCCAGAAGATCTCATTACTATAGCTCAGAGGGCTCTGTTATCAAGCCCCGGCTCTCTAAAGAGCCACTAATGACACCTTCCATTCTGATAAACCAGAACTTAGCCACAGCGCTCGCCAACTAGCATACTTCTTTGTGTCACACGGGAAATGGATGTAACTGGCTCGGTGGAAATGTTTTAACAACAATATAAGACAAATCAAGAGAGAAGGGAGTCTGTCAGGTGGAAGATTTCAATCAGACGTGTGTTTCAAACTTTACCAGAATGATGTAACTAATATCCAAGATAAACACTGTTTTTTTGCCTCATTGTAAGGGTGGAAAAAAGAATAGTTCATAGCAGCATATCAGGAAAGTGATGTTGAAAAAAAGGAAACTAAGACCCCAGTTTACTGAAGCCTTTAATGCAACAAAAAAGTTTAGCATGTGCAAAACCAATAACCTAACCTCTGATTGGTCTACAAAATTGTCTTGCACCAAGTCACTGAATTTGAAAATATTTTAGTACCCACTAATGGTTTTAGTAAATCTGGGCCTCGCTGTACAATGAGTTTTGTGTCAAAATATTAACACAAACAACTGCTGTTATTAAAATGAATTGAAGGCAAATGCCAAAGAAGACTCCAAGTCAAAACCTGGCAGCCACTTGCCTTGCAACCATCCTTTGATGTAAGATACAAATTAGAGGAGTGTACAGCAAAAAAACAAACAAAAAAAAGAAGCCAGCTTTCACTCCCTGTAGCGTAAACACAGGAGGGGCTACCTGGCTTTGTAGTTGGAGCTGAAGGGGTTGGTGTCTGCTTGGGAGTCACTGCTGAAGGGGTTGGGCGAGCGCAGGTCCCCGGAGCTGCCTGAACGCCCCCCGTTGCTGGTCTTGCGGCCGTCCTTCTTTCCCGTCACGCGTTCCAGTAGGCTGACCTTCTCCTTTTTCTCCTTCCGCTCCGCCCGGTCCCACAGCTGCCCCTGCTCCCCCTCGAACGGGTTGCGGTTGCGTGGGAGCGTGGCATACTTCTGCGGCAGGGTGTCACTGATATCAGTGAAAGGGTCACCGTGTGCCTCGCCGTCCTGGTAGCCTGGCACCTCGCTCTGGGAACGCCTGTGAGGGGCGGCTGTAGGAGAAACCAAAAACATCACATGGACTCATGAGCTATGGGAAAAGATAGCTATTGAAATTAATCACACATTTAAAGGGCATTTAGTAAGATTTTTACGTTGCCATTGCACAAAACAACATATCTGCAGGAGGTTAAGAGGGCTGTTGATCAATATCAGTGACTCAACATTTACTCAGCCAGCTACAAAGAATACATGCTTTTACGGTCTGTATTCTCTGTTTTTGGGGACAAAAACTCCATGTCCATTGACATTTCAAGATACTTCAAATCTTCCCTACGTGCGTTTTCAACTGCTCAGCGATGGAGGAGAGCGCAAACAGATATCACTGCAAAACATTTCAGTTACAAAGGATAAAAAGGCTTTTTCTCAAGCCAAAAAATGCAAATGACAAAGCAGTATCACTATTCTAGTATTCTGCATAGTGAGAAATGAGGTCTTTACTGGACGTTTCTGTTGGATCTCTGTTCTGACTTGCCAGCTTTCTCATCTCTGGTGTGAAAATTTGACATTGTTTGTGTTATTTCAGGCTACGACAGCTCAAGGGGACTGGCATCAGAGGAGGTTAAGTTCTGCCGATGTTATCTGAACTCCTACTCAGTGCCCATTTAGGTCAATAAAGGTCACAAATTACTCAATGGCCTTTCAAAGGAAAAATATGCCCCGAAGGAAAAGGACATATGTATTAAAAACCGAATTTCATTTAATCAGAACTAAAGACAATTTTCTGTTTTGTGATATATTGCATTTTTTGTGGTTTCCCGGCACCACGTCAGGTGATTTCTTGGCTTCATTTGCTCAAGGCCTTCAAATCCCAAAAGCCATCACTCTCCGGTCCTGTCACTGGAACTAAAGGGTGCACATGTTTAACAGCACCCAGTCCTGCCTTCATCACATGAAAGGGCGAAGTGAACTGCTATAGACAAACTGCCCTTCGGTTACAGAAAAACACACCTGCCCCTAAATTTATACACACCTGCCACTGATTATAGTCTAATTTGCAATTTGTGAACTCAAATTAAATAGCAACACCAATCACATATACCAGCTTGGCTTTCTGATGAGCATTTCAAAAAAAAAAAAGCATAACAACTAAACAGAACTAGACATGGACTCTTAACTGTGCTTTTTGACACACTGGGCCAGTGAATCGCAGAGTGCTGACTCATCAGATTGTTTGTCGTTCACCATGTGGGTTTGAGCTTTGGCTGCAGGCCGGTTTTTGCTGCTGATTCATGGTGGGTACATTGGGAGTCGGCCGCAGACGGGACTGGTTTAAAAACGACTGCAAACTCCCTTAAACAGGCCAGAGTAATGTACTGAGCAGAGAGGCTGTGCTGTATGGCAACTACAGGTGGTCTCAAAGGGATAAGGCACTTTTATCTCTAACTTCAACTTCATGTCCATTAATTATACCTGGGTCAACCAAAAATGTAGAGGAGGATGGGTCAGTCAGGTCAGGCAGGTTATTATCTAAAAAATATTTAATCCAGGCAGTATCAGAAGTAATTGCAACAATATATCAGGTAATAGTCATATCCCCTGATGAAGCCAATAGCAAGTAATTTTTTGGCTCCTTTTAAAGGGGTATTAAGTAATATATGACTTTTATCAGCCTCTAATGGTGACCAGCAGCAATTACACCAACATCCGTCAAGTCTCTGGCACGGCAACAACCCCCACCCCTCTCATCCCTCCTGTCCCCTTGAGCTACAGCAGCCTGTAACTGGCACAAACAATAAAGTCAAATTTTCACAATAGAGATGAGTAAGCTAGCTAATTAGAGCAGAAATCTAACAGAAAAGGTCTTGCATCATGCAAAATACAGCATTAATAATCGTGCTTGTGTATGTGTGCGGCACAGGGGGAGCACTGGTGTTCATCAACAAGCCTTGTTGATGATTGTTGGTCATTTTGTGCGATGGGGCAATGCAAACCTTATTTAGTGCACTTTAAATACCTCATGAAATAGCAAACTTCCTTGATTTTCTGTATTTCCCTTTCTAACAGGATGCAGGGGTGGGATCAATTAAAAATGTATATAAATAGGTTATCAGTTTGGGAGAGAAACAATTTTAATTGATGGGATGGGTGGAGGGGTTGGATTGTTAAAACGTTTTTGAAGCAAATTTTTTATTTGTGCTTACTGGTGCAGCATACGTTCAAAAATAAAGATCTGCCGTTTATGTGAGTAAAATTTAAAATATATAATTAATTGAAACAATCAATATCTAAAAAAAAAACAAAAAAAACAATTACAACCGAATGATTATAATCTGAACAAATATGTGGATCAATTCTAATGTGCCTTTGTCCTCACCACTCTCTTCTATGGAGTTCATGGAGTCCAGTTTGGGGCGGAAGTGGCTTCCTATGAGGTCTGACATGGAATGGGCAGCAGAGAGCTTATGGGAACCAGCTAGTAGCGGTCTTTTAGCCTTGGCCTCGGGCTGCGGTTGTGGCTCTGGGGCATAAGACTGGCGGCTGGGCTCCGAGTCGCACAGGGCGGAGCGAGGCAGGATGGCTGAAGATGTGTCAGAATAGCCGCTGTCGTGCTTGCGACCCTTCATCTTGTCCTTGAGCTTGGAGAAGGGCGAGCGGGGCTTGTCCTTCATGGAGAGATCGAACATGCTCGCCGTCATGTTGTTCCTCATGAACTGGATGCTGACTTGGATGCGGCCTCGTTCTTTCCTCTTCTTCCCCGGCCTGGACTCCAAGGAGTACCAGCTGAAATGAGAAAGGGAAGCTCAGGCTGTGGAAATCCAGTGAGAGAATTTATATAAAAAGAATAGGAATTATGAAAATCTCCTGAATGTCCTGAGAATTTGTAGAGTTGATTAGACCTAATTCAACAGAACTGGGGAGGACAGGTATACACAGTCACAATGTGGTAAAAGGCCTTACAATATCGAACAATATGACAAATGGAAAAAAATAGCCCACATTCTTTCTAATGTGCTCTACCTAGTTCTTTCTGGACACCATTGAAAAGGCTAATTTGAGCAGACTAATCCAAAAGCTACACACAAATGCAGAGGCTTAAATCGTTTGAACTTTTTTTCTGACACAAGTAAGAATACATTTTATTATTCAGAGGATAAACATTATTCCTTGCAAACTGAACGTGAGAAATAGCCTGCTGCTGAATAATATAGACCGTTTCAGGCTGCTTTTTGGGCTCCTATTTGTTTAACCTCTCTGCTTTTTCAACTGGAAGTAATGGGATTTATGCCTTCACTGTGAGCAAAATAAGGTGACATTTGCACAAATCTGGCCTTTGTTCGGAAATGCAATGACAAGCAATTGGGAAAATGCAAAGCCACATTACAGGACAACCAAGCATTTCATACATGCTAATGAGAAATGTCCCAACTTCCACACGCCTTGCAACAATGTCCTTTGGTAAAGGTGCTCAAAATACTAGACAGTATCAAGATCAATCAACTTTCTACCAATGTCATTGGCCTACTGCTGCTACAATCCCCTGGAAAAAGGTAGGGACTGATGAATATAGCCCAATATTGGTTTGCAAGAATATCACCCTGACATAAACCTTTTATTGAAAACTAGATATTGGTCAGTCAGTGTTGTCCATCTCCATTATGTTGCAGTTTGTTTATGTATTTCTTGTATAATTGTTCAAAATTACAATTAGGATCTAAAATTAGGATCTACGAGGGAAGGCCTCAACCTGAATTTAGTCTAATGCAACATTTTGAGCAGATTCCACACTGCACTTCAACACTAGAATTGCATTAATATGATTTATTATAAATCCTATTAATATTATCCTGGATTTCAATGGGGAGTTGTAGGGTCTCTTACATATCAGTTTGTCAGTTCAGTTCAAAACAATGTTGGTATCAGCTAGGGCTGAGCAATTAATTAAAATATTATCAAAATTTCAATATGGCCAAGTGCAATATTCAAAGCACAGGAGCTGCCATTTTTTGATAAATGTAGTCTTGTGGTGCTACAAAGATGCCTTGGCCTACAAATAGTTTTCTCTAGATGTAAGAAAATCACATCATTATCATTTTTTTCCCAGTGAAAATTAAAATTGTGATGCAAAAATGATCATCCCCACCAAAATTGTAAATCCTATCACAATCACAATATCTATCAAAATAATTGCAATAGGATTTTTTTAACCACATAGTTATCAAAGCAGCCCCAGTTTCAGCCTTTTTAAACCCGCAAAAGTCAAACTCTTTTCTACACCAGCTACCTTGTGGCCCATGAGCCCTGCCATGAAAGGCCTTGCTGGGTCTGATTCCCATGCTGCGCCCCATCCTCAGTCCGATGAGCAGCCGCAGCGTGCTGCTGCAGTGGGCCAGGGCTGCACTTCACGTGTGTGTCAAGGCCAAGATAAACCTCCCTCTGCTTGGAACCACAATCCTCCCACTCGGCCCCGGACCGCTGGGAAACTCCTCACAATCAACAAACACAGGTGTGCGATAATTATGGGCTGCCTACTCAGATATCAAGACGGACTTTCCTCCCCAATATGTCAGTTCAAAAACATTGTGGATGGGTCGCGGCGAACACGGACCCACAGTGGAGTGTGGATATAGTATCTAGGGTCTAAGCCTCACTGTCAGTATGCCTACAGAGTGGGATTAGGCCAACAAGCTACGTGGGCATATCCATTACACTGCCTCTATAGATAAAGTGCAGAGCCTGGAGGTGAGTCAGCTCAAGCAGCTAAAACAAATGCAAACTCATCCACAGTGATGATGACATATTACTATTCTTCCCAACTGATGGACAAAAAGGAAGTGTGCTAACGTCTTTCCATGTCAGAACGTGCATACGGCTAATTAACATCAGATCCAGTTTGGTTATTCTGTTCCTGTTTGCTCAATGTATGGTCAAACAATTGCATAAGGGTGTGTCAGACATCTAAAACTAACCTGATACCACGACTTCATACTAGGGTGTTGCTGGTGCAGTTTGTACTCCATTCATATGTCATTTTCTCTTCATGTGTTACCTTTGTTAAGAGTCACAGAGGGACAGAGCCTATCCCAGCATGCACTGGGCGGAAGGCAGGTTAACACCCTGGACAGGTTGGCAGTCCATCACAGGGCAAGCAAAGATTGACAGACACTATAGTTTCTATAGACAGACACTCATACACCCATTGACACCTATAGACAGTTTGCAGTCTCCAATTCACCCAACCCGCACGCAAGGAAACCAGAGCACTCAGAAAAAAACACCAAACACAGAAGAACATGCAAACTCCACCCAGAAATGGCCAGGATTTGAACCTGGGAGGCGACGGGTCACTGAGTCATCGATGTGCCACCCTGCTCCATTCACAAATTTAGAAACATTTGTACGTAGGCCACGTGTTAATACAAGTGACTAACAGGACATGTTTAGCAAGCTCCACCACTACTGCTCGCCATGTCAGAGCTCAAGCCGAAAACCATGTCCATATAATCTCCTAACAATGTGGGCCATTTCTTGGTTAAGCTTATTGTTTGCTCTGTATCAAACAACAGAGGGCCAATAAGGTAGAGAAACCAAAGCCTGGTCACTGACAATAGTTTTACCACTTCATCTGTGGCAGAAGTTATATTAGATAATTTGGGATTGAAGATCGAATCTGGTGTCTTTGTTAATCAGCTCACCGACTGGGCAACACCCAATTCAGTTCCTCCTCTCTAACTAATAATAGAGCTATCTATAAACAGTGTTTCTTTAACAAATCATACAAGAGCAATAAAGGAAAGTAAATACAGCTGGTGGAAAAGAGTTGGTTCATAGATTTGAGACAAAACAGAGAAGATGAATACTAGGAAACATTGTCATTAGGTCTAAAAATACTGTATTTCCTAATATGGAAACAATACACAAACCCAACGTGACAAATCACAACTCATTTACACCATAGTGTTATTCAATTGTGACTAATAGTTCCGCAAATTTTTTCCACTTCCTCCCAAATGTCAGTTCCTCTATCAGCAGCAAGTACATGTATGACTATTCACTGCAGCTGCACGATACTTCAGAACTACTGAGGCTTCATGATACCGAAACCCAAAAATAGGTGCAACACCAAATATTAATATCACCAAATGTTCGTATGAGTCAGAGTTTAAAGTTCATAAAGGATAACAGCTCATATTAGTGGCATTCAAATATGAGAAAAGATTTATCCCAGAGTTCAAATCTTAAGACTTTAATAACAAACTAATGCAAGAGCCGATAAGCTTGACATTTTATGCCATTAGCCTCCTGTAATGAGGACTCATCCTCTGCATATTAATCAGAGCAGTTTGCAGTATTCTTTGAATCTTGGGGTTACTACACTGTATTATGATACCGGGCTGCTTTAATACTGTGGGATAAAACTGAGATTTTGTAACCACTTTACTCAAGATATAACCTACTACAGCAGAGTGAAATGGTTATGTTTCTTCTGCTCATTCCATTGGAGATAACAGAAATTTATATCTGGGATATAAAAACAAATTTTATGGTTGCTCTGTGCCCTGAGAACAAAACACAGACTTTGTTGTCATGTGATACTTACTCAGTTTTCCTTCGCTCTTTGTTATCAAAGATTTCATTGAGATTGATGGACCTCTGACCCAGAAACTTGTCCATGCCAACCAAGGAGCGGTGCATCACAATTAGGCACAGTTCATATATTTCTGGGTTGCCTTCCAAAAGCAGACCAGGCAGTTCAAAGGAGGCCTCTTCTCTCCAGACAGGGTTGAGTGTTTTCTCTGCCACTGATGTTGAGTACTTCTCTTTGCCCAGCTGAATGATAGTGTAGGCATCGTTGGTGCCATTTTTGCCCTTGGGCTGTAAACCAGTTGCTTGAAGAACAGTGGCTTGGACATGGGTCGGGAACCACTTTTGAGACTGCTCTGCCAGTGACATGGTCAGCTCTGTTTATATGTCGTGAGCCATCCAAAACTATCTGAATGTGAATTAATCTTGTTAGCGTTCTAGTAAGCGTGATGTACAAAAAGCAAAAACATGATTCCCTACGGGTGGGTGTCCGTGTCTGTGTGTTTCATGTCCCTACAGTAGCCACCATCAAAGGCAATGCCAGGTCTGACAAACTGAGCAAGCCTCCTCATCTTCTATCAGATCACAGATGTCCAAGCCACTGGTGAGTCATCTAAAGGAGCACAGAAAGAAAAAAAAAGAGCATCATCTCCCTTCCCAGCAGAACCGTGACATGACTCATGCAAGCTCAGCCAGTGTTGATATGCAGCCAGCTAATGATTTTAGCTAGCTTCAGTAGCAGTCTGGGGCAGCAACATGTTATTTTAGGAAACTAAGTATCTTTCTATTAGTTTGTCATGACGGGCTAATATACGTTATCTAAGTAGCTATTAATCTCGCTATTTCAAGATTAAAAAGCAACTTTCCACAACACTAAATAATAGTGGATAATCTTACATGAAGCTTTGCTATTGTTACAAATGGGTTTGGCTGCAGGTGACGTTAGCTTTAGGCGGCTAGCTGCTTAGCTAAAAACAAGTAAGTTAGCAGACACACAGAGCATCACACACACAGCTGCTTACCTCGGTGTCATTTTCACCGATTCTGTGAAGTCATTCAGCTCTTTGGCATAGCAGAGACTGGCTATAAAAATACATATATGTTTGGTGTAATCTTAGCCAAAAGCCAGCTACGGTTTGCTGTTGCTGCTATCCATTGCTATGCTGCTCTCGGCCAGCGGCGAGCTGCACTTCCTGGTTTGGCGTCACTTCCTCTCGGCTTGGTGAAAGTTCAAGCACCGCCTCTTTTAATCATTTCTTTTCACTGAATGAAAATGAGATCTACTCAGAGATATGAGCACAAACATGGTGGTATTTTTTTTCGTCAGTTACGGCATTTCAGTGATGAACACTTTTTCATGTGAGACAAAAAATATATTAAGTAAATTGTGTAAAAAAAAAAAGAGATAGAAATAGATGATAGAAATAGCTCTCATAGCTGTGAAACTAACATGTGCCTTTACACATTTATTCAATTAACAATAGCCCTTACATATGCATAGAAGAGGTCACATCTGAGAAGGACGTTAAATCCAAAAGTAAGACAGTAAAGAAAGATAATCATTAATAATAATAATTAGTAAGTTCATAACAGTCATGTGTTTTCTGACTTTAAAATATACACTGTATGGAGATGAAATAGATTCCAGTGCATTTACTCTGTAATGTTCTTTATTATATTGTATTTTTTTTTTTATCAAGGAATAATGTAACTTGAAGCTATTCCATATATGTTGATAGAGTGGATGAACTTGTCAAAAAGTCATGGAAGGAACAAGACTGGTCGAAGAGCCACTGTAAATGTGACATGCTAAGGTGTGTGTTTCGTTCTGTTGGTTCCTCCAGGTCACTGACTGGTTTATGATCTATTCACAAATGATGTTTCTCAGTTTATCGTCCCCATACTTTCCATTTCTCAAGCTTACCGAGGAATTCTTCTCTTCATGGAGGTGGACGGTTTGTGACCAGATGTCCCTCACTGATGCAGTGAATGTGTGTACAAATCACAGCTGAGGATTGTCAGTGGAAATTTTCTCCTGGCTGCATTGCAAGGGAAGACATCCCATATAATGCGATGATAACGTTTCCCAACCTGCTTAATCAGATGGACTCCCCATTTAATGTACATTTTGGACTTTGTTTTGCTTTTTAGGTTTTACTTTGTTTTTACCAAGAACATGTTTTTCATCAGCTGGATGTATTTATTATTGTCTTGATTTGCAGCATCATTCAGTTTGTAAAGAAACGTTGAATGAAGTAAAGTGTTTTTTGTTCTGGTATTTTTTAGCACTTCAGTGAAATTCTTTCTGCTTTGGTCTGTGGTGAAATCCTTTTCGGAAACAGGAATACCAGCCATGCATTTACTTGCATTTAAATACTATGATTATAGTTTAGAAAATAGCACACTCAAAAAATAGTATGACATATAGATAGGTTTAGTCACTATTTATAGGGCCAATGTGTAATGACTGTGTAACATGACAATTTATGTTTAATTTTGACAATATATGTTTTTGAAATATTTGGATAATTTTGGGTGACTTAAAGCATTTTGTAGAAGAAATGTGCCATTTTTTGAAATTATTTTTAGAGAAATATGGTAAAATATGATCAACAACACACATACATGTGCTCCTGCGCACGTGCACGCGCGCACACACACACACACACACACAGCCATGGAAACAACCTACAAAATAACAATAAAAAACAACTCAGCACATAAATACATTTATAGAAATGATAGAGTAAACCATATTATGATATACTCTACATGATAGCCTGAATCAAGTGGGGTCAGTTGCAGGAATAATGTTAAGCCCTTATGATATAATTCTTTTGGCTAATACAATGTCCTCTGTAAAGTGTGTGTGTGTGTGTGTGTGTGTGTGTTTCTCTGTGTGTGTGTGTGTGTGTGTGTGTGTGTGTGTGTGTGTGTGTTTCTCTGTGTGTATGTGTGTGTGTGTGTGTGTGTTAAAGGGTGCACTTTACTTGAGAGGTAAATCATACAAACATGGGAAATGCTTTTGTCTCATGAGTGGGGACATGGAGGGGCAGATAAGGGGTTCACTTGAATGAATACAGACATGCATGTCACCCCACTTGACAAGTACGTCTTAACCAAACACACCTGCCTATGTCGGTTTTATCGTTCTGCCACAACCAGTGCCGTATGTACATACCACTGGCCTGAGGTTGAGCCTGGGCCATCCATCAAACTGAGATTATTGGACTTATCTAGAGCCCATCTCTGAATGAAATGGTCTGGCTTAGTGAAATATTAGGCTGTGCAAGAACGTGATTCAGATTATGCTGAATAAATTTGTGCCTTTTCACCATCATGCTTTGTAAACATCAGGTGATTAATTACAATATGGTGCAAAAACTGTGTTTTAAAGGATCGAGGCTGTGGGAAGGTCATAAATATGTTGTGTTGAATCCTCAGTGACACCTTGTAACTTTGTCCCTACACAGTAAATTTGAAAAGATTTAAATAAAGAACATTATTTGAGTTCACAAACTGGAGTTTTGGCCTGATGGTGGCACTACAGGAGAGGTCGCTGGGTCACTAAAATCAGGGCGGATCTTTCTCTAGGAGTCATAAATCTGCATAGCAAAAGTAAAAAAAAAAATTAAATTAAGGGTATTCGAGTTATCACGTTTGCAGCCAAAATTTATATTATTTCTGACCTGGTACCTACTAAGAATAAGTTTTATCAGCAAAAATAATTAATACACTTTTTTTTCACAGAAATACAGTACATCATGTTACCCATTCTCTGTGCTTTTTCATATACAGAATAGAATTCTGTATAGAAGTACCCCATGATAATTTAAAACGTGGTCACTCATTTATATAATTGATTAAGTGCAACACAATTCAAATCACGAGAGAGTATTTTGAAAATTTGATTGGCTCACAGTCAGAGAGAGTGTACAGTTGGAGGGACAAAGTTTGAGAACAGGGAAGAAACTAAAAACTGTCCATAACTATGCCATCAAAACATTATCATCTCAAACTGGCAAGCTACCAGCTAATATGGAGGATTATCGATTTATTCCCTAAAGACGAATTTTACAAGCGTTTGGCGGTCGGTTGGTTGAAGTAATTCCAGCCTCTGCTTACAATAGAAGTCAAGAACTGACGACGCTTCACTATTACATCCAGCTTAAGAATGAAATAGAAATCTAATTGTCATTTCTATAAAATGGAGGTAGTTGTGATATACAACTCCTGGATGACTACCAAGTGCCTGTGATTTACTGTATCCCTTCCTATCACCTCTCACATTCCTTCTCAGGAATATTTTATTATCTGTTGTGGTTAGCAGTGTCAGGCTGAGCTGAATGAAATAACGCCAAGATGCATACATATACACTACTGGGGTCATGACACTCTTCCTTAATTTGACAATAAGTCAAACACTTTCATATATTACCCTCTATAGGAGTGTAATACCTCTGTAGCGCTCCTTTGTGAGATAAAACATGAAAGACGCTGCATTCCAACATCACCTGTATCCTTTTATTATGCTCGTCTAGTACAGAATACATTGGTGTGTATATATAAGAAAAATCACGCAATAAATTAGTATGCGGTAACGTATGGGCTCAGTCTGCTTTTCAAGGGAACAGCACTGATGGTCATAAACTGTCCAGTGTGCAAGTGAAGCTGTGCTGCATAGCAGCCGGGTCCACATGTTGAACCATATTAGCTGTGGCCGTTAACGGGCGCCATGCACTGCAGGCCTGCTGCTGCGGCCGGGCAGATGGTTCTGGTTTAGGCCTCTTTCTTCAACACTATATAGGTTGTATTACATTTATTAAACACTTTTAAAAAATCTCTGGCCGCAAGATTGTCCATCTGTTGAGGACAACAGAAAATATATGAAAGAAGCATGAAGGAGAGGGGAAACGGTTGTGATGTCAGTGCTGGTCTTAATGTGGTGCAGGTCTAAGTTCGGGACGGATGACTGATTTAAAAGGCCCCGCTTTTAGCCGAGCGAACATTTAGATCACAGATGAAATTTAATAAAAAAAGAAGGAGAAAGGCACACAAATCACCTTCTGCTTTGCGCTCAGGAATGTTTCTGTGCGCAGCTTTGATATATAGGTGCAGATGTGCGACTGGCGCGTGACGAGCGGAGCTAAAAAAGGCTGCTAAGCTGGGGGAACATGTCAACCTGGTGGCTCCTACCAAGGGCTCGACCTCTACCTCGTAACCTCAGAAAGAAAAGCTGAAACT
Source organism: Neoniphon sammara (assembly GCA_900302535.1). Classification (NCBI taxonomy): domain Eukaryota; kingdom Metazoa; phylum Chordata; class Actinopteri; order Holocentriformes; family Holocentridae; genus Neoniphon; species Neoniphon sammara. The sequence goes on from OMKZ01017190.1 coordinate 32,391, forward strand.
AACCCCAATAAAACAGCATTGATGCGTCATTCGTCGATGAGCTTTGGGTATGCCTGTTTGTTCCCTGCCAGCTGGTTCAGAGGGCGATGCCAGGCCCCTACCAAGATAAGCTCCTTTGTACCGGGAGATTGCAGGGGCTGCTTCACTCTGACATTATAATTTTCAAAAGAATACCAAAACAAGTGGAGAATGTATAGGAAAAAATAGACAAACAATGAGTAAATATAGTAAATACCACTTTGAAATGACAGTATATAGCATGGGTATATATATATCATTTTGTGTCTTTTGTGTTATTTCACTGATGCTCAACTGTTTGTTGGCTGTAAATAGTGCTGACATGAAATCGTCAGTTTGTTGACTTGATTTGACTTACTGCTCCACTAAAGATGACTTAAACTTTTGACCTGCTAAAGAGGAGTAGGTTTACAAGCTTTTTAAAGAGTGAAAAATTTTCCATTTCGTTGTTTTGCCAAAGCTGCATTTGATAAGAAAAAAATAGTATCTCTGAAATTTGCCAATGCTGAATGACGCCATGGTTTGTGATGTAGGAGCTGACTCTATTGGAGTCAACCAATCATCTTACAGGAAAGAAAGGGGGCAGTGCCTCTAGAGCTGACAGCCAATCAGAGCTGTGGTTCACTGGTGCCAATCTTGTACTCAAATCAATGATTTAAAGATGTAAGAAAAGCGAAAAATGTCCCCACTTCAGCTTACTGGGGACTCTTGAAAAAGAGTGACTTGGTTCCAACTTTGCATAATACCTGCTGAATCTGAATCCACAACACTGATGTAAACTGGTGTGATACTTCAATGAAATGAGGGACCACTTATCTTTTACGTTATTCCAAAAAGGTTTTTAGTAATCTTCCTGAAATCTCTAGTATGACAATTTAAAATTGTAATGCTCCATTATGACTCTGTATTTTTATTCAGGTGTAAAGCATGTGAGCACCCCAAGCACATTAAAGGTGTTAAAACAGCAAATTCCTCAAATGGCATGACCAGTGCATTCAATTATGACCTCTGACGCAAGCAATTATGCGAAGTGCAAAACACAAACCTTTCAGGATCAGTATTATTTCCAAGTCATGGTTAGGAGCAATAAACAACAACTTCCTACATACTAAGATTCTTTTACAAAATGAGACCATATTTTACCCAAATAAGGTGCATCTGATCATTTTGTTGATCCAGTATGTAAACACTGATGTACAGCAGGTTTGTATCTTGACTTTTGATGGGATGGGACTGTCTGCAGGTCTGATTCTTCAAACGTCATGCTCATACATGTAACAGCTGTGCTCAAAATAGCAAATTGCATCCTTAATTAATTTTGTTTTTAAAACCATTGTTGTATAGCTGCATTTGACACTTCCTGCTAACTAAACTCTGCATCTCTATCTAAAACTCCTGATCATATCTTTCTAATCAGCTTGCATGAAATGTGTTGCAGATGGTTGGGTTAAAACTTTGTGATGGCAGCCTGAGCACTTATGAATTCCAATGAGGAAAAATAAAGTATTAGATGCAAGATATAACAAGTAATAAAAAAGTATATAAAGGTTAATTTTTCATTTGCCATCCATCAAATGTATTGTTTTGTAGCAGTAAGATGTGCATGTGTCATATTTAAGTTGTGAGTTTGCAGTTAATCATGCACGGCTGTTCTGAGGCAAAATTTATGCAAGGGTGTCAGAAAGAAAAGATAATAAAAGTTACATAAAGAACTTTTATTTTCCAAAACTACAAAATAAACAAACTAGTAATAACATGTATAATAGCCGACCTCGTTTTCGGTCAGCGGCCCACTCACAGGTCATGTGTAGCAGGGCAGGCGAACAGGTGTCCATCCTGCACCAGGTTATGCTCAGGCCTAGAGGAAGCACCCACATGTGTGTGCCCTGCGGTCTCTCCCAGCCCCTTACAGGATGAAATAATTCATCAGAACAGTTCTGAAGAGACATTGCGATGTAGAGTTCAGAGGCATGCTAATGACAAGAGCATGTTCGCAGAGAGAAGAAAAACTGTCAGCTGCGAACGAATTGGGAACGGCAGAATGGCAGTTAGGCCCCTTCAAACTCCTTATATCTTTGTATAATCCATGTAGAGGGCTCTTGCAAATGTCCCAAAAAATTGGTGGTTTTGTAGCACATGGTGCATGCATTATGTTGCACTCTGTTGGCTCTTGTGGATCGTGTCAGACCACAGCTCTAGTCCAAGATGAAACATGTTGGCCCCTTTTTTAAGAGACAACACATTGCTCATTGCATCCCATGTCAATGCTATTTTTTCAGCTTGAATTATAATGCAAGAGTTACCTTGTATGGCAAAGCCTTTCTGTTGAGGATACGTTTTCCCATAATCAAAAATGTAAATGATCATTCATATTACAGTAAATGAGTCTGTGCAGATTATCATATTTCTCAGATTGTTGAATGTATGGTGTGTTTATATAGCCAGTAGGAGCTATATATAAACTGTTACATGCAATGACATATTTATGATGTGAAGGATCTACTGTATTTAAAAACAACATATTTAAAAAAGACACATACACAGACAAACATACACATACAAATACACACACACACACACACACAAAAATATAAAGTAGTATTACCTTAGCCCTGCAGAAACAAGGAGTGGGATGTATCATTACGTCTCTCAGTCTTCAAAGCTGGGAGCAGAATTGAATCAGCTTATTACCAGTTTCTACAAGGATAAACGTCCCACACAGCCACTCAGTCTGTGCAGTTTTATAGCAATTTGCCTATATTAAGCATCAAATTAGCATCTTTTTCTACACAAATACATACATTTAACACAATGTAGCAAAGTCAAACCTGCTCATACATAATATGAAACTTTAGTGATCCCCAGGGGGAAATTGGGCCATTACAGCAGAAAATAGTAACAGGAGAGAGAAAGTAAAATAGAATATAAATAAGAATTGTCAGCTGCATAAATACATGCAACTGAAATGCATCAATGAAATTAGAAAAACTATACAGCATTACGAGGGTGTGCAGTAGCAGAACTTGTAGCAAGTTAACTCACTTAGATGTTAAAAATATTAAATATGTGCATTATGAAATAAGTGAAACATAATAAAAACAACATCTGCAATACACAGGAAATGCAAGGAAAATCAAAACTCAACATTTAAAACTACAGTATGTGTACTGGATTTGCAAATATCATCTTGTATACATATGCACAGAAATTTTCTAGGCAATAAAATGTGCGATGTGAAAATAAACTACATCAAATAAATTCCCTCAACATGTTCCAGATAACATGTTCAGAATTTGCAGATTTAGATATGCGCATTACTAGTATAGCTCTCCACCTTATCAAAAACGTCTGATCAAGGGACCATATGTACAGAAATGTCTGCTCTCATTACAATTATCATGACCAGACCATATATGTGGATGGAGTTAGCCTGTGCGCAGAAAAAGTGTTCAGAGATATGTAGATGGTAGTGTGTATGATTATGGAAAGAGAGCGGCAGGCGTCCCAGAAGTTGAGTGGATGCAACAGGCTTTCCAATTCAAGTCAACGTTCTTGAATGGTCATTTGGCTGGTAGATGTAAACAGGCTGTCACAGATTGTTTTGAATGTTTGATTTAGTAGTGTTGTCAGTGAATAGAGTATTTCCATACAGCATATCCTGACCCAGAAACTGGATGGGATGAAACATTCCCATATTTTGAGTCCCAGTCACTGCCCATGCATTAAACACCACTCATTTCCATGACAACATTAGCCAGCATTTTATGGCAGCCATATCATCAGTGTACCAACAGAGATTATTATGATGCTCCACAAAGTACACTTTCTATCTGTCTAACTCTGTGAAAGAGACAGAGATGAAGGAACACATTGAGAGATCGGCCTGTTGGTCGACTCACCCATTAAGTGATTCAATCACGCACACTAAAATCATCCATGTGTTCCTGGAAGATCACAGGCTTCTGCGCTCCATGCTAACATTTTAGCATATACTATGTTGAGTGATACTGGACAACTAGCATTAAGTCTAAAGTGAGAGATAAGAATTTGCAGAAGCTTTAAATACGCAATAAAAGGTATGCAATCTTAAGCGATATGCGGCCAGCTCTGGCAATTTTGTGTAGTTTTGTGTAATAAAATTTGATCTAAAAATAACTATTTTGAGCTAGCAGGGACTACTTTTTCTGTTTACACAGTAATTGAATGTGGTGGGTGATGGGAGACTGTGGACAGGTAAAACGTACTGTACAGCAAATGAATATGTGATTGCTCACCTGAAATAGTTCCAAAATAAACCTTGCAAAATCAGCTATATTAAGTTAATGATATAGATATTTTAAAATGTATGGATCTGCTGGGAATATAATAAAAACCACAAGCAACTTTTTACAAGTAAAAGACAATCCTAGTGTAGGTATATAACTGAAAGTAGTGTGTTTAAGTGTAAATTATCTGACAAATGATCTACCAGGGACACATGGATGCTGTCTATGCTTTCACCCATGGGTCAATTTCCTAAAAAAACTTGAAGTTTTTTAAGGAAGGTATTGGATTATATGCAAGGGGAGGTAGTGGAATCCACATTTTCCGAAAAATCTGTGTATAATTATGTTATAATAGCTTGAGCAATTGATGCTGAAAAGCTGAAACATAGCCCAAAACCATTTTGTAACTGCATAATGTCAGTAAGGTCATGAATGATAAGATAATGTTCCCCCGTCTATGGTAATACATACGCAAGTAGATGACCTTTGTGTTCACTCTGCTAAAGGCCATGAAAGTGTGCATGCCTTCACCTTGGAATATGTTTCACACACAACACCATGGATGACTTGACACACTGACAGGTCAGATAATAGATTCCATGTTGGATGTCAGTGCCCCAGTAGCATGATGATTCTGGGGTTTCATTTTGTGCAAGTGTTTGTTTGTCTTAAAAAAAAAAAAAAAAGTGAAGAAGGGATGTGCGCATTCCAGGGCTGCTAATAGGAGAACAGTTGTTAAATCTAAAACTGAACCCCAAGACACAAAAGCAGTTATAACAGTCTCTTTAAAGGACTGTTCTATTTTGACTTCTGGACTTCAACAGTTGTGATCATTTCTGTCCGTCATAAATATCAGTTGCATAAGTGTGTACAGAATATCCTGTGGTAGTTTTAAAAGTCAAGGCTAACTTAACCTAATTCACTCCCATTCATGTTGAATAAATGTGTAAATCTGCTCAGTGAAACTTGAAAGTTGCTTCACAGAGGTAATTCTATCTGGACTGAATACTCTCCATGTTCAAAACTTCATCAGTATTAAGCTTCATTTGTATTAACTTGCTGAGTTTAAGCTTTATAATAGAGTAAAACAGTCCTTTTAGTGAATGTACTCGCCAGCCAAATACTCATAAGATAAAATAACCTGTGCAAAGCAACTGTCAACTTTCACATAGCAATTTTTCACGTTTTTTGAACATGAATGGGAGTGAATTGGGGTAAGTTAGCCTTGTGCTACCAAAGCACATTCTGTATAGACATGTGCACCTGATATTTGTAACAGACAGATATATTCATGACTGTTGACAAGAGGCCAAAATAGGGCAGGCATGGTCCATTAAGGCCAGTTTTTATGTTTATGGCTATGTTTTTATTTATCTTTGTCGTATCAATTTTTGCATGGCAGCAGAATCACAATAGCAATAAGCCGTTTTTGTTATTTGCAGCCACCATAGATGTCGACAGAAGGTATCTGGTCATTGGTCCCTGGAGCCGTTCCTTGCTCAGGTCAGACAAACTGGGCTCCATGAGTCTGTCAACATCACTCTTGCTCTTCCTCACCAGGACACGTCAGTGACTCTTTCTAATCTCTGCACACTATATCTTCACAGGGAGTAATGTGTCTTCCAGATGTTGTGACCATGTCAACATGAAGTTTTCATGCTCACCCTTTACCACGCTCACCACTGTGTGATTCCAGTGGAAGTTTATTTCTACCAAAGCAGTTAGTGGGGAAAAGTGCATTTTAAGTGATATTAGCGTGTCCGTGAGTTGATGACATATTGATAATTGGGAAATCATTTTTACATTGTCAATGTGACAACAAAGGTTGAGGTCTATCAGGCTAGTGCCATGATGGAGAAATGCTGAAGTATTGTCTAATGTTTTGTGTTATATCAACCACAAAAGGTTACCAAGATGACATTAAGGGAAGCTGACATCTCTGATTGGCAATTTGAGGCTCATGACCTTTTGTGATGTACACAGTCTGAACTGTACTCAGTGCTGCTGATCCAAACCTCTCTCCGTCCACACCGCTGATGTGTGATATGTTCATTTTAAATAACTCCTTTTAGTGAATCTCCTCCGCTTGCACAACACACATTCCAATACGACTTTTTGACTAAACTCGCAATTGCTGCCTTACTGCTCCCACGCACCTTAAGGGACTTTAGTTACTTTTGCAGCAAATGGAGAGGAAGGACAACGCTGCCTTTCCTGACGCTGCTGCCTCCCCTTACACACACACACACACACACACACACACACACACACTTGCATGCAAAAACATTGATGCAGACTGAGCAAATCACCTCACCATGCATCCCGGGAAAACATATTCAAAAATTACCTTTACCAACATAATTAATTGATGGATTTTATCTATTGAACGTGTTACAGGAAACCCAGTGGCTTTGTGAATGAACATGCAGTTCAGGATGTTTATATCACATGTTCCAGCATACTCTAGTGAGGCTGTCAGTAGACAATTCACATGTTGTGATGGCATACCTGACAAGTAATCCTTTCAGTTTAAATTCATTATGATAACAACAGGGTTATAAACTCTAAGCCTTTCCATCTGCTTGTAAATAGTTATCCATTTTCAATTATGAATATATTAAAAACCTTATTCTAATGCTTGGAAAAAAAGTCACATTCAAACATGGCTTTTGCCAGAAATATGCTATTTTCCAGCAGAAAGGCCAATTTGATGCTCATCATGTGCCCTGCTGTACCTAAGAGCTGTTTAAAGAACATCAATGCAAAGAGGGATTAAATATTCCTGTATTTTGCTAATCATTTATGAAATGCATAATTATCTCACCCGCTTGTTGAGTGGATTAGGAATCATTGATTCTCTCTCTTCCAGTGTATATATAGTGTCTACCTAACCCTTTCAAACTACCCAATAGAAACATTCGGGAGTATAATACGTATGTATATAGTTGGCAGAGCTGCACTCGGGTTCATATTTCATGCAATATGAATGTCTAATCCATGAAATGTGTGGGTGGGATGATTAACACAGACAGCAGCACTGAAAATATGTTTGCTTTGAAACTCCGAATGTGATATGAACATGAAACTATGAATAATTGGCAGAGAATGGGAGCCTGTGTAGATTTAGAACTCAGAAACGCAGTTTATGACTAATTGTGTTAAGTGAAAATAAAGTGCACTTTTGTTCCTGGGATAATTAGCTTTTTAATGTTGCAAGGGTGATTGTGGAGGCTCTCCTGGGCTCCACTGCTTTTGGAGTGAGCCCTCTAGCTCTCCCATGGGGTAGTAGCGCTTGTTACACGCGGCTCACAGGCCAGAGGAGAGGAGTGAGGGCTCCACATGTTAAGAAAGCAGAGTGCAGAACAAGAGCTTTTTCTGCCATGCAATACATTGTTCTGACTCATGACTAAAAACACCGAACAAATCCTTTCAGCTGCAAACTTCAGCAAAGTTTCAGAACAAACTCAGTCAAGTTCTTTCCACCGATGATGTTGTGATTATGCAGCATTTATATGAACAAATGCATGGAGTGTCTTATTGGAAAGAAATTTGTTATAACCAGATCAGTCATTTTGTTCATTATTAAGAATAAACTATGGTACAGATTGAGCTTTATTCAAAATATTTAAATGTTTTCCCATCACTAAATTCTGCTTCACACTGCTTCACAATGTTTAAAGATCTGGGCCAGGACTGGCTTGCAACTCTGGTCACCACTTGTGTAACTTTGGATAATTGGAATTAGTTGGCGAAAACATCTCTAAATGTGACGAGGATTTAGTGACATAGAGGTAAACTATTAAAGATTTAGGGTGAGAAGAAGGAAAAGGAGGATTAGGAGGAGAAGAAGAGGAAGAAGAAAACAAAATAGGTGGCAGCGGGGGGAAAAAGAGGGAGCGAGTAATTACTCAATGTAAAGGCCACAAACAGAGCTCCTGCTGTCGCTGAAAAATCAAATCTGTCAGCAATTAGACGGAGGCCAAGCAGCACTTGTCACTGGACAATGGGGCAAGAGGAGAGGGGGTTAGCAATTATTAGAGCTGATAGAGTACCTTTATTTATCTAAACAGCAGGTTAGTTGCCCAATCTCTCCCTTTGTCACTTGTTGCACACGTGAAAGGGGCACCACTTAATCCGAATAGTGTTCCCTGTCCCGGCCAGTGGGTATTATACTTGGGGCAAGAGCTGGAGAGGGCTGCTTTTCAGCGCAGGGCAGAATAATCCAGGGGTTGATCTCATGCTCTTGCAATGCTTCCTTTGCTCAAAGAGCTGATCGGGATCCTTTACATTTGAAGCTATTTATTAGCGGTTTGGGGGGTGTGGGGGGGGCACCGGTCTAA
>OMKZ01017192.1:0-12896 GCA_900302535.1 Neoniphon sammara
TCTAAATCGGGCAGTGAATGATATCTGCTTTCATATACACCTAAACAACAGTGCCCTATTTTGTGATGTCCTTTTGTTTTTTTGTTTCTCACACATCCTGTGAGAAACGAACACTTGTTTGCCTCACAGAGAGAAAGTGAAATTCACTGAGGCACCGCGAGTGCTACAAAAAAGAAAAAAAAACAGGGCAACATACACTGTGCACAGACACACACACCATCTCTGGTCTGTTAGAGCCCTAATGAGGAAATGACATTCAGCAGAGAGCTGCATCCGCCTCTGTGGCACACAGCGTCTGGGGACCGGCGGCTCTGGCCAGATCCACTGTCAGTCTCCTGCTATGGTGGATGAGAAAGAGTAATGAAGCGACATTTTCCCCCCTGCCTGACTCACAGAGAAGCAAACCATTCCCTATAGCCTCTTCTATTCTCTCTTCTTCCACATTGTTTACTCTCCTCTACAGCTGTCTCTTCTTCTCTTTCATTTAGGCTGACATGTTATCATTGCACTCCGCTGCTCTGTTTTATCTCAGCTAAGAAACAGTGCTGTGAAGCAGAGACAAGAGGTTGAAGAAGCGAGGCGTTATACATCTTTTTCTCTGGTGTGTAGTACATACTAGAAAGCACACAGTATAGCAGACGGAGGCTGGAGGCAGCGAGCCTCCAATCAATACTCCCGAGAAAGTGCTCTCTCTCTCTATGTGAGATGGACAGATCAGCTTTCAGCTATAGTTTACAGTACTGTTTTTGCTCTGTCCTACACTGTGTCTTTTATTGCATCTCTGCTATACTACTTGCTACTTATTCTTTATTAATCTAATAGACTATGAGGAGTAAAAGCCAATGAGAGAGCAGCCACTTGCCATGTTCTCACACCTCCCTCCCCTCATCAGTCTATCAGTTGTCACTTCCCTCCCCTCCTCTCTCTCCATCTGTGGCTGGCGCCTGTAACCCCTTACACCTGCAGTGCCCTTATGAAATAAAAGCTGGCAGCCAGGAGAGCGAGAAACACTTGGGGACACACTGAATTTCTGAGCGCCTTTCTTGGCCTCTCCAGAGCGCCTTTCATCTCTCACTGGAGTCTGGCAGAAGAATTAGAGGATTTGGAGCAGCAAAAATCCCTTACGAAATGTGTGGCCTTGAACTACAACTGCAACTTGTCAACCTCACAACCCTAACAAAATTATTATAATATTCCTATAGGAATTTTCAGTGCACCTATGGTATATAGTGAGTGGTGAGATCATGTTGACCTCACTGAAGTTGACAGTGTTTTCAATCTCCTATAGTATCACTGTGCTACTGATGCTTTTAAATGTATGATCGGATACTATGGTTAAGTTTTTCAAGGCAGGACTGAGGAAGAAACCGCGACAGTAAAAGATTAATCTAACTCTAACAAAGTTAGGACATTAAGTTGTAAAATTGGCCTGAGGTCGTCTGATAGCACGTTAGACAGTTTTTGAAGAGAAATTAAATGTAAGCATCACAAAGCTCCATTTAGATATTCCCAAACGTAAAAGCAATTAGCGTGGTAGTAATGGTCTCTGCCATACTTCCATGATCTCTGCATATTTAACTTACATGGTTAACTTTATTGAGAGTTTGTGAAAAGGTACAATAAGTTCTTAAATTATTAACATTATTTACATGCCCTAGAATTAAGTATAGCTGCTGTATGCTGATCCATGGATGCATATTACACTGTCTGGTGCGGCAAGATGAGCTCAACCTCTTCACCATGCAACCCGAGAGGCACATCAGTATTTTCAGCTGATAAAGTAAGGCTGCAGAACAAACTGACTGGCCATACAGAAGGGGGGAAGCTGACTACCGCTGCTATAGCTGAGAGGGAAAAAGAACAATAACCTACCTTTTTTAATTCGCGTTACAAACACGTTTCTGGTGGCGACATCCTCGCTGAATCTCTCGCCGAGGTCATATTGAGGTTTTGGGTTTATAATTGAGGCGGCGTTGGCCGGCGATATAAGGCCACTGAGGTGGGAGGGTGAAGCACAGGCACTGGTGATGCGCTGTAGACATCGTGGCGAGGTGAGGGAGCGTTTGGCTTGAGCCAGGGGAGAGCAGAGCGGAGAGGAGGGGCCGCACACCTCCACCACCTCACCACCTCCGGTTCTGTTAACCAATTCACTGAGGAGCTGACATTTCACTCTGCAACACTGTGGATGTGTTTTTAAGTGTGCCTTACAATCACTTATAGTGGGCTACACGTGTCGATAAACTTTTTCTTTGTATAAACCTTTTAAGCAAGTCAGTTTCAAACTTGTGAGATGAGAGCCCGTTTTTAACTCTCTTCTTAACCGCTGAAAAAGTGTCTGTAGCTTTTAACCAACTGTTTGAATACATACTTAGCCCTTTATTCCAGTTTAGCTGTGTACTTTGTAGCTCTATCTAATACCGCCCTCTACTGCCATGTCAGCATTACCTGCTGTGAACATCTGTTCACTGCTCAAGGTCGCAACATCTGCATTGCCCAACCTGAAGCAAACCTACTGTAACATTTCAATGGAAACTTCAAGTGCATCTGTAGCACTCTATAGTGAGTACAAGAGAATGAGCTTACAAAATGAGTTTCTAGTCCCTAATGGGATTCACATGTGTTTCGATTGCATATTATATATAGTCTTGTTGTGGAGTGTCCATCATCAGTGTCCAACATTTATAACAGGATTAGTATATTTCTTTTTTCTTAAGGTCAAAAACATGAACATTTCTTTGCTTTCAAAATAAGACAGTAAAGTCACTTTTCACAGCTATCCACATTCAATGTGTAAAATGAGAATCCACTCCAAATAAATAAATAAATAAATAAAAATCATAAATGTCTTTATCATTTTATGCTGTTCAGTCTAAATTTTTGCAGTAAATACAACAGAAGCAAGACTAGCTTAGCATCTTACCAGGTAATTATAGTGACAAATACTTAGAAGACAATTATAGAATAAAGGTGATTTTCCACAGATATTTGTTCCCTTTCTCCATCAGAACTGTTGGCACTATCATGAAGCTCATTCAGCTGTAAAAGGTCAAACAAACAATTTTGAGTCCAGGTTGTCCTTTTTGTGTTTGTTAGGGGAGTTTTATGCTTTGGAGGAGAGTTGTTAATGTTACAAATATTGATTAAACTGTCTAGTCTCATGGGTGTATTACACCTGACTTATTTTCTGGATTTTCTGGTTTCACCTTTCGTTTGCTTTAACAATCTGTAAAGATAATGGAAGTCGGTCACATTAAACTCATACATCATTGCTTAAAAATGTGGTTTCATAGTAAGACACAATCCTTTGTCACTACAGCAGGAGAATAAGGGGAGGAGCACAAAGTGGCATGAAGGTGTGTTTTGTCCTGTTTAACTGGTGATCACCATTAACTAAACAGTGTTTTCACCTGAAGACCCTGCTCCCCAGCCTGTGCAGCATGTAGGTCCTGGTTGGGCTGAGAGCTACAGCTGCTCTCCATGGACGGGCTGAGGATGAACACCGAGGTTTGTAGGTGCCATAATAATATTGTTATCAGAGATATAGAATTTAGAAAATCTCCTTTGTATGGTTTTATGTGTGCACAGTTTTAGACTATTTGATGCTTTCTGGATCTTCTGCAACATGGTAACTGAGCAAATAAATGTGAGAAGGAGAGTAAATATGAAGGTAGATCCAGAGATCAATGTGTTCATACTTTTGTTCAGAAACTTAAATACTCATTAAATGTTTGGCTGTCTAGTCCATTTCCACATTCTAATGTAACACACCTGCTGTCTTTGTCATTTTTATGTTTTGTTATTTTTATTTTTTGTGTGTTTGTTTTAATCCAACAGCATTCCATTCCATTCACTGTATTGAATATTGTTTATTATAGGATCCCTGCTGCATCCAGCTGCTTTTCCTGGGGTTTCATTAAAAACATGTTACATACGGAAAAAGGATTATTACAATGAATATCACATAAACTATACACATTTTTTGTATTTATATTACAATATATTGCATCACAACAACAAAAATCACCAGTGTGTTACACCTATTATTGTCAATATTTACATTATATTCATGAGGAAGGATCAAGTTATATGGTGAAACAAGTGAGAGCAAGGACATTAACCATGTGGTCAACAATGTGGCTGAACTCTCTATTAACAACATAATAAATGCATTTTAGTTGGTGTTGATTTACTATTTGACTGGTATGTTGTCCTATCATTGCTTGTCAATTAATATTTGTGATCATGCCTCTCTGTAAGATGTCTATTTCTGTCTGTTCTGCACTAAAAAACAATTCAATAGTCTTGACCTTTTTGAAGATGTCTCTAAAGTTCAAATACATCATGCTGTAATCAAGTTATTTCAAAATCTAGTCATGAGCATACTCCAGTTCTCCTCAGGAGACCAAAGCAATCTGAAACATTGATGAAAGGGACGGTGCGCACCATCATGACGCAGGATCCCAGACACTCTGAAGACACTCATTCTCTGAAGAGGAGCCTCAAATTACAATTGAACCAGGCTTCAGCCCTCTCTTATCTTCTCCTCACATACACCCCAACATAGACAGTTACGTCAGCAAACATATGCACTTGGCGCCGGGGTCGAGGAAAGAACAGGCTTATTTCTCTTTCACCAGCGTGTAAAAAATAATAGAAATAATATGGTAAAATAATAGATACCAGTCAACCTGAGTTCAAACAATATGTTATATGATTCTCTATTGCTCTAATGATTTTGGGATTGATTCAAGCTGAAAAAATATAGTCTTTGAATGTTCTTTATATAAGATCTCAAGACAGACTGTGTGCAGGAATGAATTGATTGGGAATCATACGTCACTGGAATTTTTATAGATTAGGACTTTGAAAGGCTACACTGTGTTGAACAATTTAGAAAAACCAAAGGTGGATCATGGGAGAATAATGTCTGAATTAGAGGCATTGTCTTATATTCTGTCCAACTCAAATGGCGTATAAAGAGACAAAATATCAGTCTTGATTTTCACAGTGGTTCTTGGGTCAGCCTTGTTCACATTGAGATGACTTTCATTCACATTCATGCACAAATAAACATGCTTACATTTTTCTTATGTTTTGTAATTATTGTAATTAAGAATGGCATGGAGGTGTTGTTTCTCAGATGAGAGTTCATTACACCAGCTTACCATATTGTCTAAATTTGATCTTTTATATTTCATATTCTGTAAATACAACTCAAGAACATAATTTACTATGAATAAAACAGTCAAAAGCATCACATTAAACTAAACATTTGTACAGTGTAAACGGCATTATTGTGGATCTGTATCCTTTCACTGTCTCCAGTTATACTGGCAATGTGTTAGAAGCTCAAAAACCATTACATGCAAAGACAACGCTGTCATTCTTTACGCAGAAGATCACAAGGTGTCTGTGTATTAAGAATGCCTCAGATTTGTTAACATCCAGCTCCAAATTTTTTCATCTCCACAAAGCCATGGCTAGATGCATGTCTATGCATTCCAGTGCATGACTCTGCAGCGCCACAGATGGATCCCTTTGTGACCAGAGTAAAATCTTTATTCTAAAGTCCATCTACACGGTCATGAAGGTTGAAATCCAACCTGCCTCGTGAAATACATTTTCATAACGGTAAAGTTCAGAAACGTGCAACCTTTAATTCTACCTCGCTCCCTTTTGCTGTGGAGGGTTGCTTGCTTTCTTCAGTGGTGGTGGAGGCGATGGTGAGATCTGCAGGGGAATCTGGGTCAGGAAGGTGCCAGCAGATAAAGACCTCATACATCAGAGTACCCAGAACACCTCCGATCAGCGGGGCCACCAGGGGCACCCAGAACCAGTAGTTGTAACACCTGGAGAGCAGCCAGATTTACAGGAGAAGAGGATTCAGAGATACAGAGATAAGTCTATAAGTCCATTATTCTGCAGACAGTTAGATCTCTCTAATTCTTATTTAAATAGACAAAGAATACAGAATTTGAAAAGGGAAACGTGTAAACAGACTGGGGTAACATGAGGAGACTATGAACGTGAGACCACGTGGCAACAAGCTGCACAACACCAGATCTTCATGTGGACTGGTTGTTCCTGTGGACGTACAGTCCACAGCGCCTCTGACCTCTGATAACCTCTGACATACAAGACTCTCTGAGGCAAGCATGTCTTCACAGACCAATATGACTGCTACAGCTTGCAAATCCTTCCCTCTTTCATGTGTAATTATAACTGCTAGGATGAATTTGGTATCTTCATCAATAAGGCATGTAGTGACTATATTAAATTTACTAAGAAACATGCATTCCTAAATTAACTGGCTATATATAGGAGGTTTGCTTATATGTACAGTGCTGTATGCATGATAAGCACTTGATAAGATACATACGTAAAGACCTCCGTGCCCCAGCCTGCAGTCAGTGTGAAGAGGCGTGGTCCAAGGTCTCGTGCAGGGTTTATTGCTGCACCACAATTAGCTGACATTGACATGGAAATCCCAAGGACAATCACTGCCACAATGGGTGGAATCAGGTCTGGGGGAGCTGGGGTATTCCTCGTTTCACCCAAACCCAGGATGCACAGCAACAGCATGGCTGTGCCCACAACCTAATGAAATATATTTAAGTAAAAAATTATACGATTAATATGGTATTGAAAAAGCAGCAGCCATGATACTACTAATGTTTACCCCTTGTTTACACAATATTCCAACTGACCTGGTCAAGAAAACTTCTGCCGAGAGAAAGGTATTCTGAGGGATATGTGGCGAATATTGATGCTGTCTCATTTGGGCCATATACAGTCAGCACACCTCCGCTAAAGTCCATGATAGCATCTGAGACAAAAACAAAGGTAATGAAGAGTAAAATGAATCAGTATTAGCAGTTGTATTAAAAATATGTGGCAATCAATCACTAAAACCTGTCTAGGAATGTATGTATACATATATGTTTACAATGTGACTGTGTGTGTATCTCTGTGTCTGGAAAGCTGACCATAGTAGACCAGGTAGACAAGTCCTGACGCCATGTACGCCCCCAGCAACTGAGAGAGGGAGTAGGGCACCAGCCGCCCCCAGGGCGTATCGCCCAGCACACAGAAACTCAGAGTCACTGCTGGGTTCAGATGAGCACCTGCAACCACAAGAGGGAGGGAGGAAGAGATGGATGGAGAAGAGGAGAGGAGGGAGGGAGGGAGGAAGTCAGTGGTGCATCAGACAGAGACTCAGATGGAGGTGATGAAAGTTCAGATCATGTGCAGGATGAATTGTGTCAACTTTTTTTAGTAACACACCTACATCACTCAGTGAGGCCATGAGTGTGTGAGCAGAAGACCTTGAAAGTCTTGTTGGACAAGGCCTCTCTGCCTGCAAGTCCCAGTGTGATAAATGTATACAAATCTCAGGTGGCAAGTTTTAGATCAGTGAGTGACTGCAGTAATAGGATAGCCATAACTCACACTGTGAGACAACACTGTGGATTCTCCTATTGGATTTTATGTTCTTCTTTCAGGGTTGCCAGTTGAGTGTGGGCACTGGCTCGCACTCTGCATTAAACAGTGGCAATAAAGCCAGTGTAACCCTTTGATCAGCTGACTAGATGTTTTCTAAGTGCCATTCTCTTGGCTTTGAATTAGCAGTGCTTCTTGATTTCACTGTGAAGCTTTTGTGCTCAGCAGACAGAAGAATGAGAGGAAATGTGCAACAATAATACACCAAATACCTGACTGGCTAGTCCTTTCTCTTTCTTGAGGTTCATTCATTTATTTTTGCAAGTTTACAGTATTTATTTGCTTATTGCAATGCAGATGATATGTTTGATCATCATCATAATGAATCAATGAATCAATAATAATAATAATTGAACAACACTTTTACAGAAACAATGTTTACATACTGCTTACATACAATATAACACACATACACACTAATGCAAAAGTTCCACGATTAAAAAAAATAAATTAAGTAATAAGGAATATGGAAATATAGAATATGGAACTGAAAGCAAGACAAAAGGAAAGAAAAACTGACTAAAACACTGACACAGGACTGAACAGATGTTACTGAATAAGGGGTGGGTGAATGAGCAAAAAAGGTGAATAAAAGTTGATTGCCATTTTAATGAAGTTTACCGGTGATGCCTTTGGTGAGGTACATGGCTGACATCACACCGACAGAGAAGGCCATGTTGACTGACAGGAACTGGCCTTTGGTCTCTCTGCTGGTCTTCACCTGAGCTGCGGCCGAACAGCCGAATAGCTACACGCCAGATCAGGAAGAGAGAGAGGAAGGAGTGATGTCAGGTTGTGATAGCACAAACTATAAAGGAACAAGGGAAAACAGAGTAACAGACATAAAGACAGCATTTTAGTAGCAAAGGTCACTTCATTCACACACAAACAAACCTGTGCACTCATACGTATCTTGTGATACTTCATCTGCTTACCATGAAACTGATTAATTATTTATTGGGTCAAATAAAATTTATCTATTCCTCAGAGACAAATTTGTGGTCATTAAAATGTAATTAATTAACTAACACTGTAATACAGCTGACCATTTCTTATCTAAATGGTCCTATGACAAACAGCATGACTCCAAACGTCACCCATGATGACCTTAAACATAAATACACACACATGTAATCTCACCTCATAACTATTACTGGTGTGGCAAGACTTTTTTAATGGTTAAATAGCACTCCTGTATTGTATGATTACTGGTAACAAGGTCATGTTGAGTCAGAGATAATGATTAATGTTAATACAAAAGGCATCCACGCCACATGAGCTATGAATAACAAAGGGTTTCACTGAAATTAGGAATTGTGGAAGGCCTTTATGAACCTTTTATGGGTAATATTAATTCTATATGTTAATTTTATCAGTCATGTTTGATATTCCTTTTATTTTGCACAGTACATATCTATGATGTCATACCTATATTACCTTTTTTTTCAAAAATACATTTTGTTGGTTTTATGCATTCAGTTCATCTAAAAAAACAAAACAAAAAAATGAAACTAAGAAATATAAATTAAATTAAACTAAAGAATTAAAATATATCTTTTCCCTCATAATCTTTTATGCAATGCAAAAAACAGCTAAATTAATCTCTGCATTGTTTTTTAAGCTCTTGAATCGGATGTTATAAGTGCCTTCAAAATCAAAAACAAACTCAAAGCCACATGTCACTTACCAACAAGACGAAGGTCCCCAAGAACTCAGCCATGCACTCTCGGACCAGGGCATTCCTCACCTTTAGAGACTTCGCCATCACCTTCATCTGGCTGCGTTTAAGCTCATTCATTTTCCTCTTCTTGTTGTTGCTGAGGTCCCTGTCTGTTTCCACTGTCAGACAGACTGCTTGCCTGGCTCAGCTCTGCTAACCAGGCTGCCTGTCTGTCTGTCTGTCTGGGTGGTGAAAAAGGTGATAGTGATGTTGTCAATTAACGTCTGTTGTCACAACTTCCACCTGGGTGTCTGATGTACTTGTGTGTCTTGTATAGTGTCCCATTCACCTCAGCTACTTCCACACACTTCTCTGCCTTCTCTTCCTCTCTACTATAAACTTTTATTGTGCTGGTCACAGCCTGGGATTGGCTGATCCAAAGAGCACAATCTACCTATTAGCTATTTATGCAGAAAAAGCCTTATTACTCAGAGGATTTTCTCTCCCTTACAACAATCATGCCTGTACACGATGTACAGTTACACTCCAATATTTCATGGTTAGCAGCATCTTCACCCAGTCTGTGCCATGTCAATCTGTCCAAGGGTAGCGTTACATTTGCCAGTTGAGTCCATGTGTGAAGCTGCTCCTCACATACTGTATAAATCACGTTTGCAGGCAGTCAGTCCATCAGGACATCCAGAGATATACGCAAGACTCCCCTCATCAGTGTAAGACTTTGAACCTCATAAACATAGATTTGTCCCTTTTTACTATTTTTTAAAATAATGGTTCAGTTCAGGAAAATGAAAAAGTCAGTATGTATTGATAGCTCTGTGCAGAAACCTCAGAATTCTTTCAAGCTGTCTGCATAAGAGGTAGAAATTGTTAACAATATCAATATTTTTGTCCTAAATGTATTAGTGACCTGGACACCATTGAGATAGACTTGTAAATGTCCTATTACACAAACACTCACAAATAATACACAATCCATTTGTGCATTTAGCATTTAGTAGGCTTTATGAATGGATGCTGAAAAGTATTGAAAAGTATGGAATGCCTGTAAGTTGGTGTGGCAGTGACATTCCCAATCCAGACCAATTTCCCACTTTCTTTCAATGTGTGATGAAAGTGAGTGAGTATAAAATTAATATCCTTTGGCAGTAAAGCATTAATGCTGTGTAGTGTAATCAGTTATCCCAGCAATTACTAAACATTTACTAAATTTATCCGTGTTTATGCTGAGCATCAAAAACATGTCACCATAACCCTCTTACTGAACTATGGACTCTGCTGATGAATTATGCAACCCCTCTGATTGCCAAATAAGAGTGAAGAACTATGCTATTGCTGATAAATCTCAGAGAAGCACATGGTTATAGCGGAAAACTGAGCTAACATCAGATAAGATATCAAGTACACTTGCCATGCATCCAGTCACTCTCCAAAACAAAAGCCTTGACATGTAGATGGTAAAACACACATAGTGGCAACTTATCTTCATAGTACTTTATCATATCTATAGGAATATATAAAGGGACTTTTTTTCACCTTGCTGCAGGGTTTTATCCCTGTTAATCAAGACAATCTCTGAATTCCGGTGAAAACATGATATAATATCACTCTATCCCCCTCTGCTGGAAAATGGCTGTACTTTTGTCTTTAAACAAGAACCACCAGTTGAAGTTAAGATTTATTGAAAAGCAATATAAACTCTAAGTATACTGTAGTTAGCTCTCTATTCACAATATATTACATCATCTGTAGCAATATTCTTCATAGTTTGCATATACAGCTACCACATGAACAGCTTTTAAGTGACCAAACCATCTGTTACAATAGATGTTTAGCTGTGATACATGGATAAATCGTCAGTGCATTTTAATTATGGCTGTTAGAGAAAACATCTCAGTCCTTGAGGTAGATGTAGTCCTTAAAGAATTACACAGAGCCAGATAGCTGTAAGCCCAATTCACAAAAGACATGTACACTTTTGACCTGGTCTCTAACATCATATTTTTTCCTTCAGTGCTTTGTTGTTACAACTACTAAACTTGTCTTTAAGCTGTTTGAATTATACAATTAGCTAGTTAATGTTGAGGTCTTAGCTTAGGCAGCGGTGAAATCCCCTCAAGAGATGCTGTCTCTCATGAATAGCTTTTAGTTTCTGGTCCATCATTCCCTGAGCCTCTCTGTGCCCAGAGCACCTCAATAATTTTTCATGTTTCCGGATGTTTGAGGGGACGGTGTAGTACCACGTCCACGGGTCCAGGGGGCAGTCTTCTGATCAGATTCCAGGCCTCCAGGCGTCTCATCCCCACCACGCTCATACCTTGAATCTCCAGCAGCTCATCACCAAGACAGACCTCGCTGACTGGACCTCCTGAGAGTGAGAGGGGGGAAATTAGTATTCAGTAAATGGCTGTGATGTAAAGTTATGTATTAGCATTACACTGATTTATCGGTTTATCAATATATCTACCTCTTTTTTAATATCGGATATTGGTGTGTTTATATCTCCCGTCTCCAGTATGAAAGAGGTAATTCTCTAGCTTTTTTTTTTTTTTTTAAAGATTATCAATATTGACAGTATGTCTCTGATTGTTTTATGATGTATTTGCAATATTGTCTTTGTTCATTTTGTTTATTCAAACACTTCATTAAAAAGATTTATTGTTGTAGAGTTTTCTTATTTTTTACATAGTAATTTCCGAATTTAAATGTACACTATGTAAACATGCTGCTCAAAGGTCGATTGCAGTGAGGACCCTGTAGACTCAAGTGGTAAAAAAAAGTGGAAATAGCATGAGAACCATGTACACTCAACCATTAAAATTACATGCTTACTTCATAGTTTGTCTTACTCACAGCCTTCCAAATTAGAGAAGAGAACATTAGAGATACTGCTTGTAAAGTCAGCAGACACATTTTATTGCTGGAATTAATAATAGATTTTCCTTTATTCCAATTGTTTGAGTGTGTTAAATCTATTGAAAAATCCTATATTTTCATAACCATTAGTTGAGAGATTGGAGTTGTATTATGATTGAAGCTGTTTCTACTTCTTTCTCCCCTTGCTGAAGAACAGTAGTCAGCGTTGTGATTATAAGGAACTGCTTTTAAAAGCCAACATTCCTCTAGGTTGACCTTTGGTTCTCACCCTGGAAGATCTTCTGTATGCTGAGTGGTTTGTCCCCCAGACTGGAGCCGACACCTCCCTCCAGGCTGAAGCCCAGATCCCTGCTTTGCTTCTCCAGCGTCACACACACACGCTGACCTGGAAGATGAGGTCACTTGTGTCACTTGAAATTGCTGCATCTATTTATACAACACAGTTCCCTCTGTCTGTAGAGCTGCAATTTGAGGTTATGTAAACTGTCAAGATACTGGAGCCCAGGACTAATGTCGGCGCTCTGGCCTAGTCAAAGCTCTGGTAAAATGTGACCTCTGACCTGTTTCTGTAGTCTCAGTCTGTGCTTGTCTCCGAGTGTCTGACTCCACTCCTGCCTTACAGGTGCTGCTAACCCCTCCTCTCCTCAGGACCACCACTCCCATCTCGCGGGTCCTCGCCTTCCTTAGTGTCTTCAGGGCCTCCCAGTGGGTGCAGCCACACAGTGCTGTCCCATTGATTGACAAGACCTGGTTCCCCTCCATGATGGAGCCCTCCTGGGCTGCCACACCAGACGGAAACACCTTGTGGACCTGAAGGAGAAAATGTTGACAAATGAAGGGG
>OMKZ01017194.1:7736-22020 GCA_900302535.1 Neoniphon sammara
GTCCGTGTCTGCTTTGTACAGCGGCGCCTCCCCGTGGTCCACACGTGCCAGCACATTACACAGGTCAGCCAGGCATTGCCAAACGTCAGGGCTGCAGCTGGAGGCAGAGGAAGTGATGGTGAGAGGAGAGTTTCTCAAAAAGTGTCTATACTTTGTATGTCTGTGTGTTTGTGGAGCTACCCGAAAACCCAAAACACGGTAGAGGTCAGGGTCAATGATCAGATCCTACAGTGAGAAAATCTACTCACTCTATACTGCATGGTGGGGGGTTCCACTGGTCTGGCTGCCCCAACATCCAGTCAGACCAGACCTTGATGCTTGGGAGCAGCTCTTTAAGGTCCAATGGGAAGGCAGAGACCCTCACCATGCCCTCCAGCTCCTCCCCTTTAACCCCTTCCTCTTCATCCTCCATGTGGATTGGTTCTAAGAGAGAAGCCCAAAGCTTTGATACTTAAAACACTTGATAAACACTAATACAGTATGTTGTTATGCAAATGACGTTGTACTGTACTAGTCAAAGAAAACTACTGAAACTTCCATTATGTAAGTGTTTACTGTCAAATAATTCAATTTGAATTATTTTAAAACGGTTCCACAAATAAGGAGAAATAATTCTTATTCAAATGATTTCGGCTAACTACTGCAAAGCTGCCCTTAGGCGCATCAGTGTAATCCCAATGGAAAATGAACCATTTGTCATATTCAAGACAATAGTTTCTGAGATATTTAGTATGATTAATTCACAACTGTACAGAGACCACTGGAGCTTCTGTTTGTAACATCAACCATCATATTTTTACTTTTGTGCTTTAGAAGAGTTTTTTGAGGTTAAAGCGTAAAAATCAGGTCAATCAAGGTGAGACACTACTATTAAATTCTGTGCCAGCTCTTTCACAACTACTACTTTCCTCTATAACTAGCTGCTATCAAGCTGCAATCAAACCTGTGGGCAAAAATTAACATACAAACATTTTTTTTTCCAAATCAAGTCTATTTATTTAGCAGGAAATACAACTTGTATTACAACAAAAAAAGAATTTGATCTATAAAATCTCAACTATCAAACATGCTGTAGGACTTTAGACAGTCATTCTTGTCTGTTTAACTATTCATCTGATATGGATGAAAAACATCCTTCTATTACAGTTGACTTTTAACCTATAGCACCTGTATTAGATATGAGTGCAGAGCCATACAACTTTAATAAATGTTGCTGGCCAAAATACATTTGGAGCTTACTGTATGTGTACCTGCAGGCGTCTCTCTGAGCAGCTCCGTGCAGCGCTGCACCAGTAGAGCAAACATGGCCAGGCCCAGGGCAATGGTCTGCTCCTGTAGAACGGAGCGCACGTCTCCCTCTCCATCTGACCAACAGATACAAGGAACCAGAATGTTTCCACCATACTTATGCCTGTTTGTATCAGTTCTACCAGTGAAATGAGTACAATCTGGTGTTCATTTTGTAACTGTGGTCAGTGTAGAAAAGAATAAGCCCTAAAGCACATGGCCTCATGCAACACACAGAAATATGAATTCAGAATTAAGAGAAAACTGGAGCATGTGGGAGGATGTGGGAACGGTGCCTCAAAATGCTGTTGTAATCTTAGAATTAAATATCCATGCATTCCTGTGATTACCTATGTTGTTTTTATCATAACTGATTATTTGATGGCTGTTTAACAGTTCACACATGCTTTAAGGTTAAAGTGTTTTTTCCTTAAAAGGAAGGACATTTAAAGAGTGAGTGCATCAAAATATAAATAAATATACTTTTAAAAAGGAGGTTAAAATCCATGAATATGTGTTCATTTCTGAAATCTCTGAACATGTGAAACATAATTTTTAAACAAAATGTATTGTTTTATGATGATGAAAATGTGTGTGTTTATTTATGCATATGTCACCTCTGCTGTGGGCATTGTGTATGGTGAACATGTTGATGGTGATTATCTGCAGCATGCGTGTGCTGCCCAGAGGGGAGGGGCTGTGCTGAAGCAGTGCTTTGAATTCCTGCAGGACACGGCTCGCCACTACAGGGAAGGTCTCCATACTGTATAAGAAACACACACACACACACACACACATACACACAAGTTTAAGACTATATTTACCCTGAAACTCATTAACTCCAAGAATTGAAGAGCCAGAGTACAGGAAATGACCACTCACCCCACTTTAGTGAAGAGCTTTCCATGTGCATGCAGAAAACTCAGAATGAACCTCTTATTTAGCTAGAGGGGAACAAAGGAAGATCGGAAGAAGCAGAGAGAAAAGTATGACTAATCTTTGGTCAACAATTTTTGCGGCTATAAACCCTACAACACAAAACACAACAACACATGGCTTCAGCAACAAAGCACAAGGAGAAAACTGGAGTTGAAAACACTATTTTAGAGCACCTGGCAATTTGTACGGCAGAACAATATTGGTAGGAGGAAATGCACTAAAAGGCTATTGAAGCTGGCCAAGAGGAAACAACTACAGATGCCACCAAACAGCCACTTACATCGGGATGCAATGACAACTGATGGACGGAGAGAGTGCATTGGAGAGAGACAAAATAGATGGATTTGTTAAACAAAAAGAAAGAAAGTAGGAGACACAAAGCTACTACTCCTCATTTTACTAATGTACTCACTGGAACTGTTATACACATCAAACAGCTGGTTAGAGTTAATGCATTTCCAAGCACATATCATGGGAAATAAACAGAGTCAAACAGTGATTCATTAATTCATTAAAGAAAAATTGTGATCTTCCATTACAAATAGATAAAAGATTTATGCCTCTACAACTTGAAATCCTGGGGGAAAAACTGAAAAATCACATTCCTCACAGGAACAAACAGTTTACTAAGGCTCAGTAGTGAATGTAAAAAGTGTGACAGCTCTGAAACTGCATCTATTTTGTCACAAGGACAAGGGCTTTGCGAAGAGCTGATGCAAACACTTGAAAGATAGGTTACTTGTATGCACACAAAAACAAGCACTAATAACCAACACTAGGACAGTGATTTCCCTTTATACAGGATGTGCATTATGAGCACATTTCCATGGACAGACCGCAGTTATGAGCCACATATGAGTGTTTGCCCAATAAGGAGCCTGACTCACAGACCTATCCCTAAATACAGAGAAACATGTGAGAGCATGATAAAGACAAAAACTTGATTGTTTAAGAACAGGTTGGATAAAAGGGACTCAAATTGTCAACTCAGCAATGAATATCCATGCATTTTTCTATTATTATTATTGAAACATTTATTATAGTTTTTTGCATCATCTTCCATTATTTAATGGTTGTTGTTAAGCTCTTAATTTCAGAATACACATTTTGATGTGGAGGCACATTTGAATATTTAACATCCAATAAAATCCATAAAAGGTTATACACGTGCTTAAGAGGGAAGAAAGGAGCATCTGAAAAGAAAGATGGTGAATCATGGCAGGCAGAAGAAAAACAGACATATAAAGGGGACAACAACAAAAGATAAAAGAGAGCAAAAAGAACAGATCCTTGAAAATAATAGGCTACAAGAAATGAGAGCAGAGATAAATGAGAGTAAAAATAAGAGAAATGAAATGACAGACTTTGCTGTTTATAAAACAGTGTGGAAGATGTTTGTTTAGTGCAAGGTCATGTGTGCTGCTCCTCTGTGTGTCTGGGAGTTCTTGAAACCTTTTCATTGCACTGCCATAAAAAGATGACTGCACATGATTAAACATGTGCGTGCATACAGACATAGAAGCCAGAGTTTGAGAGTGCCTACATTAGGCTGGGATCACACAGGACGTGTTTTTCTCCTGGCTCAAACACATGGCGCAGCTGTGACCATCGCTAGTAACAGGGACATCAAGAGCTCATATTATGCCAGAAGCGTTGTGTTATTCTGGTTACCATATTACTGTCTAAAGCCATATTAGGACGGGATATATCTCTGTAATATCTCTCCAGTATTTCAGAGATGGAAGTGGCTACTTGAAGCTGCCAATACAGTCACCCATCTCTGCAACTTGTGGGATCTGGCTCTCCTTACTGATTTGTATTTTTTATTTTTACGTCTGGGGATAGATGTAACAGGCCGTATAACTGGGAGGTGTTGTCAGGCTACCCATGCAGGTAAAGGAGCCAGAAACTGCTCAAATACCTCATAACAACAGGGCATCACAGCAGTGTACAGCCGTGTACAGATTTTCAGTGAAGGGCACGTTATTTGCATTCTTGGAGAATTCACATTAAAAGAAATAAAACAAACAGGGCCTATGGTATTCGGTAGAGGTGAAAACTGTTACATTCAATACACAGATTTAACACAGCGACATCAGAGGACCTCTGTGTTGATGAAAAAAGAAGTATGCAATTTACACAATAATCACCGAGGTCATCTGTGAATACCAGACATGTTTGATTCGGATGGACTAATATCACTGAGGATGTCTGTGATACATAAAATAACCAGTTGTCCCCCTGTAAAACTAACGCCGTCCAAACAGCGCTTAGGTTAGCTAATATGACAAAAAATAATGGTGGATAATGTCACTGGAGTTAGAGACAACTCTACTTGGTCTTGAGGATGAGAAGTCCATTCAGCAAAGAGGATACAGTTAAACTTAATGATGCTCACCGAGCAAATGTAAAAGTTCAAGCAAAAGACATTTGCTTGAACTTCGACTGCCCAGAGAAGTGGCAGAAAATTCGAGAGGAGATACACACCTGCCGCAAACAAGCTATTGAAAATTGATGAAAAAATGCAAATCCACATTCAAAAGTACGTCCTAAATGACACACACATTTGAACCATGAAAAGTGCACTGTATACACTCTGTGTATGTGTGTATGTATGTATGTATGTATGTGTGTGTGTGTATGTGTATGTGTGTGCGCACGTGTGAGATCTCACATCACTGGCGCTGAGATTGCACAGCTCTCCATCTTGTTCAGAGTCCCTGCTGGACTCACTGCCTCCTCTGTGTGAAGATGGGGTCACTGCATGTCCGCTGGGGCGAATCCAAATTTCCACACGGGCTCCATCCTCCCCTCTTCCTCTTCCACGCACTGCTGGACCTCTGGAGCCTCCTTCAGACTCCTGCCTCCTCCTTCTCTCCAGTTGGTCCGCCTGCAGGAATCAGGGTTGATACACAGCTAGTTCTCTCTGGTTGAATGTCTGTTCAGTACAGGCCAACACAACAGAATAACAAACTAAGTTGGCCACTATTTTGAAAATGTGACTTTCACTCTTACAAAATGATTCCTGGCATCACTATAAAATTCACTGGCTAATTTAAGATTTGCTTTGCTTACAAAGAGTAACACTTGATGTTCAAATCTGCTTTATCTAATAAGAGTGAACATGAATTAACATTTTTCTCCCAAAGAGGCCAGGGTTATAACTGCTAACACTCCAGAATGAGACCAACTGTCAAGTGATCGGTAGTTGGATCAAACACAGAAAAACTTTGCATCTCTGAACTCTCAATGGTTTGTCTCTCACTGCTTTTGGTCTATAGACTGCCAGTGGAAATTAAGCACATATGGTCTAGCCTTATCCTCTCACTGATTCTTTAGTGATTACATCTCTAAACTTCTCTGACTGATGTTAGTGAGTAAATGACCCAAATATGTGTGTCTCACCTTGCGTTTAGCTTCTTCAAACAGACTCATCAGGCTCTCCTTTGCAGTCAGGATGGGATTAGAAGCTGCCAAGCTGCGCATATAATAATAAACAGCATCCAACTTCCGCTTCTGAAAATGGAAAAGGCAGTAAGATAGTAAAGGAGAGAGATAAACTATGTGAAGCAGCACACTGAGGGCAAGTGAGAACAGGAAATTACTCAAAATATTTTTTGTAGCATGCCAGGACATGCTAGGGAAAATTCAATCACAGGCACAAAAAAACTATGAGTACAGTGTACCATAGGCAACCTTAACCCCACAATCCAATAATAACTGCTGCAAATTCCCTCAACTAAATAACACACTCTCATCTTCTCACCCTTACCCTCTAAATCACTTACTGTGTAGACTGCCAGCAGAGCCAGCTGGTTATATGGTCGTCCATTTTTGGGGGCAATCTGCTGGGCTTTCAGGTACCAGCTAAAGAAAGGGGGGGGCAATAGAGGTTGCATTAATCTGTAAAGGCTCAGTACACACATGCTTGAAAAAAAACAGGCGATTTTTTTTTCTTTAAGAAAATATAAAATAACAAAATGAGAATCCACCACAGGAACCTTTCATGATCACAGCCTACCTGCGGGCCTTGCCATAGTTGGCAGAGTCACTGGCCTGTTCTCGGTAACGGGCTATGTCTCCCTGACAAATCATACAACGCTGAGCACTAATTAGTGCATACTTCACCTGAGAGACACATGAACACAAGAAAAACATAATATAAAAACTTTAGCACATATAGACTTCGGTCATATACATAGTTTGAGATTTGTACTGAAATTATTTGATAAACCAATTTTCAAAATTGAAGCTGAATTGTTCTGGTGCCCAACCTTGGAATTGGGTTGTCCATGAAACATACTGTTGTTAAACAAAGCAATGTCATTAAAGAGGAGTTCCATTCATTATTGTCTCTCAAGTGGTGATAAAGTTGAGACACACTTGACATGCAGGGACTAAAAAGGGTATTCAAGTACCGTTTTGCGTAATGGGCGAGCCCTGATAGCCATGCCATCCATGTAGTCCTCTAGCTTAAACTGGAACACTGTCTGCAGCTTGTGAAGCAGTGCATCAAAGAATATTGCGCCCTGAAAAGAACAGTACACAGACAAGGCAAGTTATAGTCAAGAAACAAATATAATTTAACCATTCAAAATTGGGATATTGAGATGAGATGTATGTATGCATGCATGCATGCAAAGAGGATCCCTATATATATACATATATATAATGTATAATATTATAATATTAATGTATTAATATTAT
Source organism: Neoniphon sammara (assembly GCA_900302535.1). Lineage (NCBI taxonomy): Eukaryota > Metazoa > Chordata > Actinopteri > Holocentriformes > Holocentridae > Neoniphon > Neoniphon sammara. Next base: position 14,670 of record OMKZ01017194.1, read on the forward strand.
ATAATATTTAATGTAATTATTGATCCCCATAGGAAAGTCCCCTGTCATTTACCCCCATCCAAATGAAATCAGAGCGTAACTAACTGCATGACGGTGCCCATGGTAGGGGTTTTGGTGGTATGCTCCCCAAAAACTTTAGTGCAACTATAGTAAAAGTTTTGTTTTTCTAAAAATATTATTAGAACAATAATAAACAGTGTACATCGATCTAATTCTCTCTGTTGTAAACTGTAGTGTAGTGGACATGCAATACAAAAAAAAAAAAAAAAAGTATGAACACCTCAAATCTTAGGATTTGTGCACCAAATAAAGGCAAACTGTTCTTACTTTTGGTTTTTAAGACTTGACGTGATGGGCTTGTTAAAGCCTGTATGAAATGGTACAAGCAGTGGCAGAGTGAGTAGTAAGAGTACACTTCAACCAGAGGACCTTTGTTCAAATCCCCTCAGTGAGCATCAGCACTGCTGAAGCCCCTCAGCAAGAGTCCCTACAAGCTCCAGGGATGCTATTCTGTGGGTGACCCTACACTCTCACTGCCTTGCGTGGGGCAAGCAAATGTATAATTTTCGTGTAAGCATGAATAAATTACCATCTTCTTATTATTATTAATTTATGTGGGCTTAGTAACATGTATCTCTTATGATTATCCCCTTGTTTTCTGAAACCTAACCACCATCATAGATGCCCACCCGTTCTTTACCTCATCAAGCAGTGTAAGCAACATGTTCCTGATGCGTGGGGTGTTTTCAGTGTTCGGGTCTTTGAGCAGCTGGCGGAAGCGCTCAATGACTTGGTAGAAGACATTCTTCCACAGGGCCTGGTCCAAGTTTTGAGAGTCTGAGAACTCGATGTCTGTCAAGATGACCTGCTCATACAGTGTCAAAAGGTCCGCTCTGGAACACATGAAGGTATAACATGACAGTGTGTTTTCAATAGTCCTACTGGTTAGGACGGGGTATCGGCAAGGACCTCACAATACGTATCATGATACATGGGTCACGATACAATTTGCATAACAATACATGCAGTACTCTACAGAACTGACTGAAAATTTATAAACAGAGCTTAAAATACAACCTATTGCAGTAGACTGATACAATACGCAACATATCATATGATAAATCAGGTAACAAACTGACTCAACAATTAAAGTCAAAATTCCCATTCCAATTTATTAAAACAGAATTAGCCCAACGTGCTTACTTAACACAGAGAACTAAAATGTAGATGTAATAAGCATAAATAATGTGTATGCAAACAAGGGGTTAGAGAATCGGTAGTTTTATAAAATATAATATCAATATCTGTATTGATTTTTTTTGCAAGTTCTACTGGTGTTGAATAAGATAAAAAGGATATTGAGTGGGAGTGATTACAGCCACCCTCAAATTACTTTTACCTCTTTTCCTCCTCCCACTCATCCCTCCTTGGCTGTTCCCCTCATTCCTCACCTGAGTTGGGCCATGCGATCCAGTCCATCAGCACTCAGTCTGTCCCTGGAGAGTAGGTTACTGAGCTGGAGTTCCTGTGCATCTGCGGCCCTCAGCAGTCTCCCCAGCTCCCCTCTGGCCTGTTGCTCCATCTCTTCAGGCGTCAGACTACCTCCTGGCTGGGGGTAGCCTGTTCCCCTGTAACCCCCACAGAACTGAGCCATACCAGGTCCTGGGTAAATGCCATTAGTGGGAGCCATTTGATATGGTCCCATATGGTAAGGATATGGATAGCGCTGGTTAGGGGTGGCACTTGGGTTGTGCGGGTTGCTGGCGGGCATGGCATAGCAGTAGGGGTTGTCAGTTTTTTGGAACTTATAATAGGCCATGGCAGCAGCGTGTTGCTGCTGGGTTGGGAAGTGCTCACCCTGGTGGACAGGAGGACTGCCCGCCACCTCATCATCTGTGTCGAGAAAGTGAAGCTGCCCATAGCCACCCCCTGACTGCAGGTACATAGGCTGCTGGAGAGATGAATGCTGTGATGACTGAGAGCGGGCAAGAGCGGGTTTCTGGTCAGGGTTGTTTGGATCCCAGAGTCGTCTCACTCCTCCTCCCCTGCCTCCTCTCCCCCTTCCAGCTGCTCCTCCCCTAATTCCACCAAACAGTAGCCTCGGCCCAGGCTCTGGTGAATTAGAGAGGTCAGTGTGGGCCGGAAGAACCAGGATACCCCTACCTCTGCCACGAGGACCCAAGCCTTGCTTGTGATGCTTGGTGTCCTCTCCATGTGCTGAGGTGCCTGACTGCTTTTCTAGAGACACCCGTAGGATTCCCCGTCCTCCACCTTTGTGTCCTCTCTGTCTATTCCTTTCTTGCCTCTGCCTCTCTGTGCTTTGGTCATCCTCTTCATCTCTCCTCCTCCTGTCCTCTACGACGTCACTCATCTCACTCCCTTCCAGTGATTCTGTAGATGACTCTCCATTGGTTGTCCAGCTGTGTAACTGACTCCCTCGCCCTCCTCCGTCAGTCCTCCCCTCTGCCTTTTCCCTTTGCCTGGGCTCCAGACATGGCCACTTTGCCCTCTCCCCATCCATCCCCAGGCCAGGACCATCCAGGCTGGTCACGCTGCTGGCTGAACTACTGCTGTAGGTACGGTTCCGCGAGCGTCGAATGTCTGATTTGGAATAGCGTTTTGAGGTGGGAGTTGTGATATGTGCATTAGTCTTGCTCCTCTCAATTCCCTCTACCGTCCTCTGTCTATTTCTGTCTGTCTCAGCATCTTTCTCTGCATCTCGGGGTTGGTCGTTGTTGTTGTTGTTCTCTCTACGACTCTCTCTTATTCTGTGCTTCTCTCTTCCTTTGCTTTGCTGTGTGTTGTCTCCTATCTTGCCCAGTATTTTCTCTCTATCTGCCTCTGGTGCTCTCCTGTCTCTTTCTTTCTCAGCTGTGCCACGGTCACTTTTTTCACCTCCACCTCCTTCAGCTCTTCCTCTCCTGGAGTCCTGATTCACCTCTTTTTCCCTCTCCCCTCCTCTTCTCCTGCGGTTTCCCCTTTCCCTCTTCTTCTCCGTCTTTTCTCCTTCTTCTTTTGTTCCTCCACCTGCAACTTGGCCTTGCCTTCCCTCATCAGTTGCTTTCCATCTCATGCCACCTAACTCTTCCCCCTCTTTCCCTATGCTTCTTACTGTTGCCTCTTCTTTCACACTCAGTTTTTCAATGTTACTGGTGAGCTTCTGCACTCCAGCCTCGGAGGGTAATGGAGTTTTTTCCACATCTCTCCTTCCCGGTTTGCGGTTTTTCTCAATAACTTTATCCAGTTTTACTTTTTCCTCATTTCTTTTCAAATCTCTTTCTTTTCCTCCCTGCTTCAGTATGGAAGAATTTTTATTTCCGTTCTTTTCCTCTGTCTTCTTCTGGGATTCTGGCTCGGTTTTTGGCTCATTTCTTCCAGGTGGAGGTTTATCCTGTTCTCTGCCTGCTCCAGACTCCTTCCCCTGGATGCTTCTTCGACTCCCAGGCTGATAAAACTCTTGGTCTGGTTTCCGGGCCTTCCGGGCCAGCTTAGGTGCCCCAGCAGGCTCCTGGTGTTCTCTGTCATTTTCAACATAGTCCTTTCCTTGACTTCCCTCTGTTTTGGCCTGTGTTTGGCTGCCCTTTCGGGAATTCTGGCTGTTAATACCGTCACCCCTTAATCTGTCTGCATCCCCTCTGTCAGTACGCATGAGACCATCTGTGCATCCACGTCTCTCTGAAACTTTATCAGAGACAGTCTTTTTCTCACACCCTGATGATGGAGTGTGCTCATGTGAATTTGAGGCCATGGAACAGGGGTCTCCGCTGTGAGCAAGTGTAGCATTCTCTACTTCCTCACTGTCATGGTGACCGTGTCCATGTCCGGCCATTGGCTGATAGCGCTGCAGATCAGGACGCTTCAGTTCACGCTTCCTCTGCTGCCGGTGTCTATGGCGGTCCTGTTGCTCCTCTGCTGAAAATAAAAGAGATACAGAGAAGAAAATGAAGTGGTTAAAAAAGAAAGACACAGAAATGAAAATAAAATCTTAGCCATCAAGGCATTGAAAAATTGTAGGCACTGAGTACATGAACAATGAAAGCTGATTAACAAGATAAATTATTTCCCCAAGGAAAAACAGGAGTCTGAGTCAAGCTCCTATTTGGCACCGATGCACTGGATGTCCAATTTTACCAGTACCAGAGCCTGGAAGTCATAGACAGATCCACACACATGCCAACTCTTTTCACTGTTAAAGACTTTGTTGATCACTGAGTAACAAACTGACTCATCACACCATTCAGCAGAAGCAAACTGTCTTAAATGTCAGAGCACACTTTTATCCCTTTCTTTCATTCCCTGAAGGCCGTTATGGAAAAGGCCAGGGTCACCCAAAAGTACACATGGGTAATCCATCTGGAGCTGCATGATGTTCTCAGTGGAAGTAAAAGATAAATAAATCTGCCACAATGACGTTTACCTTCCCACGAGAAAACAACCATCACCTGTAAACACTACCTTCCTAGTTTGGATTTCAAGTAAAACTTTATCTCTTCGGCGCATAACTAACGGTTAGCTAGCTACTCTTGACGTCTGACACTCCGAGGAGTCGAGCTGACTCACCGTATCGGTTGTAACATGTTTATTTCAAACCCAGGTAACATCAAGTTATTTATGCTAGCACCTTTATTGACCATAATACTGGAGAAATTTAAAAAGAAGGTCAAAAAATCAGAGTTCAAACCATTCAACGGTCGCATATAAAGTGCTAGGTGTTGTTGTGGTTGAAGGGGACGTTTGAAACAGGCGGCGCGAGATCAGAGAATGGACCAGCAGTTAGCTAGTCAGCTAGCTAGCAAACATTAGCTGGATACAAACTTAGCAATCCCGTACAATACTTTCTGTTAACTCCAGCTCATCGTTGTTCTAAAATAATCATGTTTTCGTGAATTTACTCCTTTCCCCGTTGTTGTTCACTTATTCTCACCTTTCTGGCAGCCACCAGTACTGAACGAATTCGACGCTTCAGCTCGCAGTTCCGCAGCTGAGATTCGTACTCTATCTAGTTCGTCCGCCATTTTCGCGTTCAACAAAACAAACACAACAAGTACGGTAGTCGAACTGGATCAAACGTAAGGCCCGTGTGTGAACATGTTAAGCGAAAGAAATCAGCCATTGTTGGATACAGGGCTTTACGTGGTCAGGCAAAGAAACGTGTCAAAGGCCATATAACTTAGGTAAAGATGTGAGTGACAATTAAACATCAAGTCCACTATTCCAAATGTTTTACTGGGTCGCTTCCCTAAGAATATTTCACATTAAAACTAACTTAGTGTTAAAACTATTTTATTTTACTTTCCTTATCAACCAAAGGTTACTTGTCTTAAAAGTTGTATAATCATTTATTTACATAGACTACCCATTTTCTGTGTTGTTGATGCAATTGTTGTTGATGTAATTGTAATTAATGTAAAATGATATATCTTTTACTATTATACTGACACCACCTGTAATTTAGGCATTTTTATTTGTTCAATAAAAAATGTATAGGCTATTTGCCTATACAATTGCGCCGTAGACTCGTACGGCCCAAAACTACTTCCTTCTCAATTCAAGACTGAGACATTTGCTTATTGTTACTTCTGTGAAAAAGTTAAAACCTGCACGTCAGTCCGCCGAAACTGTTGATGTTTTACCAAGTTCACTGTTTAACCTACCAAATTTGACTTTAATTTAATTTAATTTTGTTATGTTCACTTTACATCATTGCAAAAACCATATGGATACAAGGATAGCCATTTCTAATAATAGGCCTATGCATTTTTTTTTCCATCTATGAAATAAAATGTGATTACTATAAAACTTCCTTTCTCATTAGTGGGTAAGGAGTGGAGAAGGAATGAGTCACTGTGTGTGTGTGTGTGTGTGTGTGTGTGTGTGTGTGTGTGTGTGTGCGCGCGCGCGCGCGCTTGTGTCTGTGCCTGTGCTGAATCCATCTGTATTACCATAGATGGATAGATTTGTGTACAGTTCCACGAATGAGCCACTAGATGTCAGGATTTATCCCTCATTCTCATCTTTATTCTGCTGTTCTCATACCTAAATCCTGCCCAACTCTTTCAGCTGCCCCAACAGAAAAAAAACTTTGTCCCATCTGCTTTTGTTTTTCATCCCAGTCATTCATATTAATATAATGCCATACCCCTTTGTCACTGTTCTGCCTCCCACTCCAGAAAAACTTGTGAATTGGAAAATTGCATGAGGAGGTGTGGAGTGGAAATGTGGGAGAGCACAAAGACAGCAAAGACTCAGAGAGAGAGAGTTATAGAGAGAAAGAGAAATACAGAGAGAGAGAGAGAGAGAGAGAGAGAGAGAGAGAGAGAGAGACTAGGAGTGTGTTTGTGTGTTTGTGAATGTGTGGGGGTGCAAGGAGAGTTCATGCAGACATTAACTGTGTGGCTGATGCTAGAGTAAACAGCTTCATTTCCCTAGCAACACCAAATTAAAGGGCCAGTGTCCTGACGGAGTCTGTTTTTTCCCTCCTGTATCTCATCAATCTTAAGTTCTTTATCAAAGCCAAATGCCCTCAGGTTCCACAGATATTCCTTGATCTTGCTAGTGCATTATTCATTCAAGGTCCTTGGCTTACATCTTCAGCATGGTAATTAGTAATTTCAACACCTACATGCAGTCATGCATTTCAAGTTCTGTGCATGCAATGTCCTCGTAGTAAGAGCAGTTACTTTTCTCTATCTAGGCTGATAGACCACCAGAAAGTAAAGTCAAGCAGGCAGACAGCAGAGCTATAAGAGAAAGAAGAGACAGCCAGAACTGGGCTAATTACACTGAAGGGAAAACAATAAACTGGCAATGCATATGACAGTCTTTTTCACAGCAATCACAGGAACTTATTGCCTAGCTGTTTCATTGTGTGTAATGCAGATTAGCTGTATGAAAATGATTCAGAATGGCTCGAGTGTGGTTTGAACAGTAATCACCCGTCTCGTTTTTTGTGCCACTCTTGTGCAAGGCAGGATGCTGTTTTGATGTAGCGCTAGCAGTGTGTCTCTTGATAAAACGCTGGCACACCAGGGGTTGTAGAATGTTTCGTGTCTGCAGTGGAGAGGTGTGAGAGAGGGAGGGGGCCACCGGAAGCGGTGGGTGTGTGTCTCCCCGTGTGTGTGTGTGTGTGTGTGTGTGTGTGTGCTTGCGTGCCTCCATGCCTATGTGTGTGCAGAGTTCTGATTGTCAGTGCTGCACTACGGTGCAGGTGGAGCAATGCAGGATGATAAGAGACACAGAAGGATGGAGAGAGGGAGGGAAGGAGGTGGGGAAGCATGATGGAGGAGGAAAGGAGGGAACAGGAGGAGGAGAGACTCTGAATACAGATGAGAAAAGCAGAGGAGGGAGGGAG
>OMKZ01017196.1:0-45355 GCA_900302535.1 Neoniphon sammara
TGAATCAATTATTTGCACACTGTTCAGAGCATTGAGCTCCATTAAAGAGTGTACATTACGTTGAAGAAAGCCTTATGTATTAACTGTATTAAGGCAGTCATTTCCAAATAATTTTAAGCTATCCCCACAGCCCTTTGTTTAAAGCTTCAGGCATCCTTTTCCTCCCACACTGATCAGTATTACATAGAAAAACCCTTGGTTCAAAGGGCTTTGGTTCCCCCCGTGGCAACAGTTAGCATGGGTTCTAAGTATTAAGACTTCACCTCACATATGCTCGGCTTTCCAGAAATAAAATCTTTTTTTGGTGTTATTTCAAGATTAATCTATAGTCAGAAAATGCTGTAAGGTTTTTGCTTGGTACAGTTAGCTCATTAAGTGAAAAAAATTGGGGTGTGCGTAGGGCTCTAAGCTGTTTTACACAACAATGCCTGTATGCAGCTTAGGGGAAACCACTGGTTAAGATGTAGCTTTTATTGTACCACTACACAAACTGTTTTTTTTTTTTTTTTTAAACTTGCAGAGATTTGGGGAAACCATTAATTCCTTTTGCCCAGTAAGCCCAAAATGAAACAAATGCACCACTGATTTTAGCAGAAGTTATCTTTTATCTGTTTACATACCAAGCTGGTAAAATTAATTTGACAAAGATATATTGGTGCACACTGGTCCTACACATATCAGCTTTAAATATTTTGACAGAGCAATTAATTAATAATGTAGATGTTTAGAAATTAATGAGTTTTTGTAATTGCGTATGTTAATTTGCGTAACTTTTGAAATTGAGTTAACCTCTTACAAAGTCTAGTTTCAAGAGAGCAAATTCTATTTACATCCTTCACATTTGCAGTCACCCGTCTTTCCAGATAGCATACGCTGCAACTCATGATTCAATGCCTTCTCAGTCGACATGACATGCATGCATATTTTGGCAGTGGTTTAAGTGTTCTTGAGAAGGCCAACTCAATAAGTGAAATTCCCTTCAGCACAGAGTTTGCGATTATACACTCATGTACAACTCAACACGGCACCGTCTCCTCTTGGCTGGTACTTATCAGAGCAGAAAGCCCTAATTAATTCATGGCTGGCTGATGTTCTGCACAAAACTGGTTGAGTTTGAAATATTGTGCATTGTTGAATATATAAACAGCTGCCAACCAGACGTGTTTATATACACTGGGAATAAAATGTAACACCCACTGGACTTTTTGAAAATATATTAATTCAGGTTCTGGATTACTATGACTCTTAGATACAGATAAAAATAGTCAAAAGATGCATGTCAGGAATTTAAGTATATGACATTGTAAGATTTTGATACCAACTTCAGTATAATTATGTGTTATATTCACAATGACTCAAGAGGGTGGGTGAAGAAACCAAACTGTGACCATCTAGTGCTGTTTAGCCACTTGTCTGGATTTACATGGCTTCCACAGAGCAGTATGTATTACTCAGTACACTAATTATAGAGGTTTTGCTGCAGCAGCCTCCAGCTCTCCTCCTCTGGGGTGTCTTTAAGCGTTGCCCAGTGGACTGTTGAAGCTATTCAACACGTCCTATTCAAAATCTTGAATTGGACAAGTCTGGTTTTCCCTTGACATTACCTTAGAATTACAAAGGATGCCAGCCCCCTCTTCATCTGAAAATCTGAAAAGGAGATATTCAAATCAGTCTCTCATACAGTAGGTTTTTCTAAATAGTGATGACACTTTGCTTTGAATTACATGGATTGGCAAAGCGAAGGTCCCTGACCTTTGCAATAACTAAAGCATCATGAGAGGAAAACAGAATTGGGGGGCTGCTGCCTTTTGGAGGCCAAAGTCCTCCTGAAGCTCATGAAATGACTCGATCTTATCACTGCTAAAGAGGTCACCTTAAACCAAAATAACACTGTGTGCTCATTCCCTCCAAAAGAAGGGAGGTTTACCCATGCATAATTGAGGGTTTGAACCATATGCTTCAGTTTGAGTTCAAGAAAGGGTCAAGCTGAAATATCTTTGTGAACCGTGGCCCGATTCATTTAAAATGTTGTAGTACGGGATGGGAACACATGTTGGGCAGTGACAAGTAGAATATATTTCACCAGCTGAAGAGGAAAACAGAAGTGTTTCTCTATATTTTACCAATTAAGAGACCTTTTTGGGAGGAGAGACAGTACATCCAGGTGTCCGATGTTGAGTACATAGTAATATAATCAGATGGTTTATCACGATCATACTGATCCTGGACCCCCTACTTTGGCATGCTTGCTATTCCATAAAACCATACTGGGGGGCTTACATACCTACCCATTGGTCCATTTTAATCTAACCATGGTGTGTTTACTTCCTTAGCTCAGTTCATTTGGAGAGGTGACAACACATTCAAAGTCTGGTGCAAAAAAGTGAACAGTGGCCTGTCTAAAAAGTCAGGATTTGGTCCAATTCTAAGTGAACCATGGTACAGTTTGTTACAAGTGAGTACATAATCCAATCTAAATATAGGAACTGAACCAAAATACAATGCATTGTGGGTTGAAAGTGAATTTTGATACCTGTAGCTGCTAGCTAGACAGAGCCGCTAGTGCTGCCAAAATGAATCAGGGACAAACATGGAGTAACGATGCAGTGAGGGCTATTCTAAAAATATGGACTGGTGACAACATTTCACAATTGTTTGTGGAAACATAAAAATACAGAAGTCTACATTGTTGCATTGTTGTTGCTTCATTGTTCCAACACTACTCTGTTGTTGCAATAAGCTCTTGTCCATGACCAGAGTTTGTCTTGTTAACTTTCTGCCCAATACATCACCGACCTGTTCGACCACGTGTCATTTGTTCCCAATATTGGTTCACTTAATAGACATGTAGAATGCAACAGTGTAGCAACTTTATGTCCAAATCAGATGATAGCAAGTGAAATATAGGTGTGAAAGCCCTCTTACCCATCCTTCTGTAGTCAACTTTTACCAACCCTCAGATGGACAGTGACTGAGTTATATAGTTTAGTGTTGGTGGTATGGTCATTTTCTGTACATTGACCTTAACCCTCAATGAAAGATAAGTAGGTGTCTGCCTATAGGTATGCTCTTATCTGTAAGATTATGTTTGAAACTATATTTTATGGCTCTTGTGTTTTCAAACGTCCACCTGCTGAAGTGTGCTGGCCCTGTGCTCTGCCGTAACGGAGGACCTCTCCATCATTACATACAATTAATTCTCTAATATCTGAAAAAGGAGTTAATCAGAGGGAGCATGGAAGTGCCACACTACTCATTCCAATGCACATCTTATCTGATCACATGATTAGGTAGGTCATACTGCTCCTACTATAATCCACTGAGCCAAGATACTTCCTAGTATGTTTAAAGGAGTGCTCCAACATTTTGGGCAAAATACCCTTTTTTGTCTTTCCCAGACTGAAACAAGATGTTCAATCCCATTTTCACCTCTGTACGTCCACTGCTTCAGTTCCAATGGGTAGCATTTTGTGTTAGCTTAGCATAAACCTTATAGCAACTCCCAACTTTGAAAACATGTAGTGCATCTAACTTGTAACATCCCATATCTTTCCATAATTAAATGCAGTGATATTGTAGGAAGGGCACTTGATGCAGTTTAAGTATGTTACATATAAATTAACATTACAGTATACAATTACCTGCTCTAATTTGTATGAAGTTGAAGTGGCTTTAAGTAACTCTAACTCTATTTGTCAAATTGCCCTTTAGTCTCAACTGTTTACATGGGAGCCTTTGAGGCTTCGTCATATTTGATACTGGAATACCAGAATAATCAAAACAAGTTTTATCAAAGTATAAGGGCCAAGAGAAAAAATCACAATTTTTGTCCCTTCAGGATGAATGTGGCTTGTGAAAACCTGTTATGTTCTTCTTAAATGGTAGAAAAACATTTTGGGGCTTTTTAGAAATTTAGTGGATATCTCATAATTTGCTAGTGGCTTCAGGGGTATGTTGCTCATTAAAGACATGAATATTTATGTGGTATATATCTATCAACAACATTTAGGTTGTTTGGGCTTCAAGAAAATAATTTGATTCTGCGATGAACTTCAGCAACTCCCTCCGTTCGTGACACGTGTGTCCTTTTAGATAGGAGTACCTAACTGATAGATAACCTCAACATTATGGGGAGGGAGACACAGGAAGAAAGAGACAAAAAAAAACATTAGTAACATTGTTTAGGCCCATTCCCACTATGTAGGATAAAAGTGTCTTTAAAGTCTACCAAAATCTTAATTCAGACAGTTTTTGTACAGTACTGTGTATGATCAACCATCTTATGAGTACCAAAAAAAAAAAAAAAATCAGTTTTTGCTGATTTGGTTTAGTTGATTGATAATGATTATAATCCAAATACATCCATATATGCTTTAAAAACCTAAAATATTCTATTAAAAAACGCAAAAATGGAATACATGTTATATTGCCATCGTTCTATGCTATTTTACTGACGTGCTTACAAATAACCATATTCACCATATAATAACAAAATTCTATTTTTTTTATTTATTTATTTATTTTTTTGGTAGGTATGGTGTAAATTTATCCACATGACCTCAGATTTCAAAATCTGATTTGTCTGGATATGTGTTAAGACCGGCTGCTGGCACCTGAGGTGAGGTCAAATAGCCTATACACCCAGTCAGTTAAGAACAAATGTTGCATTAGTTTTCCTGCAGTTGCTTTAGATGAGAAAAAATCTGGGCTGTTGTGAAGTCGGAGTGAGGCTAGCCATGAGGTTAAAGGCATGGAGCAGTAAGAGGAATACGGCTGGTTTGTACCCCGGGACTGGCCACTCACAGTGGCAAAATGCATTGACATCTGGAGCACTGACAAAAACAGTGGAGGAAAAGCCAAAATGGTGAACTGGGAACACAGAGAGACTTTCTGATGGGCTGGTTATAGTGCAGCAACCTGCAGAGTTGTAACAGTGGTGTAACTCATTGAAGATGTCTTGCTGTGCAAAGTGGTCAGTCTGAGCGACAATTACCAAGTCCCTCCTCTCTTAAGCTGAAACAAACTTGCACAACATTAAATCCACATGCAGCCGGGTTCAGCTTTGCAATGACTGGGGAGAATTGGTAAAGCCTAGGTTTCTTTAAAATGTGTTTTGTCAGCTAGTGGCATTATGACAACCTCTACAGGTTTGATGAATTTATAAAGAGAGAATGGCATTGTTAACTTAAAACTCAGAATTGTCAGTAAGAGAAAGAATGGTGTATAGAAAGCTGGAAATAGCTACAGAAAAGAAGCCAAAAAAAGAGGGCAATGGAAGGAAAGTGCTGATAAATGTTCAAAGGTAGCAGTGTCAAATAGGGAATGTGCAGTACTCAGATTTTACCACCCACTGAAGTTGGTGACGGCGAGGATGATGATGATGATGATGATGATGATGATGATGATGGTGGTGATGATGATGATGATGATGATGATGATGATGATGGTGATGGTGATGATGATGATGATGATGATGATGGTGATGATGATGATGATGCAGGTACAACTAGCAGCGTGACAACAAAAGTAGTTAATAGGTCTAAAGCTGTTGTGCAGTGAAGGCTGCAGAGGTTTTAAATGCTGCTCAAAGAGGACTTCAGGACTTCAACAAAATGTTAACTAAATAGCTTTTTAATGCTTTGGATCAGTTTATTTTGTACTAGGGCCACAAAGAAAAATCCAAAACCTTTTAACACATGATATAGACTTTTTTTTTTTTTTACTTTATAAATCACAGATGATCAAATGATCCTACCTCTATAAAAGAGTGCATCAACAAAACTTTAAATAGCAAGGTCATCTAGAGATGATTCTGGTGGAATGTACCCTGCAATGCAGTGTCACAAAGATGGATGTGGTTCATTTGCTATTCGGTCAGGTCCATTTAAAATGCTATATCACTAAGAATACCTTTCTATAAGTAATAAAGACATTAAAATTAGTTCAGGTTACCTGAACTGCTAACTGAGCTGTAGAATACAACGTCAAAGGGATCATCCAGTATCAGCATTACTGCATATAATGTATTACCCAAGTGTTTATAAACATAAGTGTGGCAGGTATTCAGGCAGCGGTCCAGAAAATCTGTGACCGATGCTCTCACTTAACATCATAATTTGAATAAATGTGCACTTGATTACAGATATTGAGCATGAGAACTGTTTTAAATTTAGACAAATTACTAAATTTTAATGGCACTGTATCTGGTGGTGTTGTATTACAAGAATGATACCTAGTACACACTGTCACTGCTGCAAAAGGCACTCTATGGAAACATAAAATATCTTAATTTTCACCCTTGGGACAATCTAAAATACATTTTGTGATGCTCATATCAAGAGAAGCATGAGACTATAATATCCTCTGACAACAGAAATAAGTGCTTTTTTGTTTACTGTGAAACGTAAGTACTCAGATGTATGTTGAACAAATGGTTGAAAAGTGATTAGAGATTATTACAGATGCAGAGGTTCACTATAATTAACACAGTATAGGAAAAATATCAAAAGAACAGGTGGCTTACGGGTGGCTTCAATAGAAACTGAACATCAATGGACTGAAATGATACCAGGTCTTATATCAAATCAAGTTAAACTTTGTACTTTTTACCATTTTGTCAACTAAATGACAGTCATCACCATTATGTTGTAGTTGTATGGGAAGGCCTTTACAATTAATTTTTTCAAAACTAAAAAGTAAGAGCCAAATTTTCAAAAGCAAAAGTGAAATTAGGTAACAGACACTTTGCTGCTATGGACTGGATGCTCATCATCACACAAACAAGAGATTATTTCAAAATTCAATCTTGAAATTGGGACACTCAGAATTACTCCTTTTACCATGAAAGATCCAATATCAAAAATGATATGTATACATAATTGAATCAGCTGAGATTTCCATCCACCAATGATCCTGTCTTTAAAGCCATCATGCCTGGTTTTAATGCATCAGGCGAGCCAGGGGGTTACGTCAACATCTTCCACAAAGGACCACGATACTGTCCATCTCGCCTCCTATGAATTTATATGTAAACTCTAAATCAAAAGAAGCTCTTCTTGCATTCAGCTCTTGGTGTAGGAATAATCAAAGATCCCAAAGGACGCATGAGGTCAGTGCAAGCCCAGGCACAGGAACGCAAAATAAAAGTTATGGAAATGTACCCAAGTTCTGAGGAAGAGCCATACTGTCCGTGTGGAATTCTGTCGAGGTGAGTCTTATTTATGTTGTGTTCAAAAAAGAATCTCTCTTATCACATGCAAGCTTAATCCACAAACAATTTCTCCATAGGAAATAAGTAATTAGTATTGGGCTGCTGTGCTGTCAACCATAGAGAATCAGTACTTTTCCATTTATGCCAGAACAGCAGCAAGATGTTTTAACTTTACGAGGAGATTCATCAAAGTCATATTTGGCGACCGACATTAAATCTTCAGGCTGCAGATCCAGCAGGGGACATTTTGTACATGTTTTCTTTATTAAATGCATGATATCTTTCTTACTCAAGATTACAGTCACGTCAGTGCTATCTCAGGACAGCATATTATTCCACCGTTTGTACCTTGACAATGCTGTTGTTGTGTAATCACATATTTGCCAGCTCATATTTTTATAAAGGCCGATCAGCCATGGCTCATGTCTAGCATTTAAAGAATCTTGCTGGCTCAAAGGAAATGGAGGGATGGGGGGAAAAAAAAGAAAAGAGGCATGAGGTATGCCTTTAGGAAAGATAGCAGGATCCACAGAGTTTTATCTTTAGCGGCATTTAACAATACTACTGATGATTCAGGGCTGGGTATTTTGTTGTTGGCTGAGCTGCTATTGCTGGGTGTTAATATTGTGACATCTAGTGGCAGCTGCTGATGGACAGGGAGACGACAGATTCCACAGGCTCTGGCCATTTCTGATTCATCACTAGAAGCTTTCGCCCCAACCAGGAATACACTAGGAGATCAAGCAAATAAAAAATTAAATAAGACCACGCATATCCAGCCGTATAATGAGCTGAGTCTGGTGAAAATGTGCTATGTTTTGTCCCTGATTACAGTGTGCAAAGCAGTGGGTGGATGAGGGTAGCGAGGTCATTTGATGGAGATTAGCTATGTGAAGGATAAGTGGATTATTACTGTCTTCAAATGGCCCACAAATTAACCATCCTCTCAACAAATTAAGAGGAAATTGCTGTCTATACACTTAATTTTGATATAGCCCATATAATGTACACTACATTGGACATTAGGCAATTAGAGGGCTCATACAGCATATTTTATGACTACATAGTAGTGTTTTTATGTGCCTGCTGATTGTTGTTCTTTCTTTCAGGGCACAAATGGACTTCACCTAAACACAACAGCTCGTCTGAGGAGGGTAGCGAAGAGTGAAAAATAGACAGAAACCTCCAGGGATCATTTTTATGAGAGCACCATCATTATTCACAATTCTTTAAAGGGCTTAAAGGATGCCAGCTCCCAAAGGATAGGCTTGTGGAGATATTTTGTTTTAATCACAAAAGCTTGCAGTTAAAATTTATGAGGGAAGAAAAATGAATAATTAACACTTAAATGCACTGACGGGCTTGTGTTATGGCCTCATAATCTCCTCTTCTACTGGCATTTCCCCAGATTTATAGAGGCATTTTGGCGCTTTGCCGCTGCCAGACAATGATGTCACACCAGACCTACTTCAAGTAAAATTTAAACTGCTCCCATAGTTCAGCCTTAGATACATCTCTTTCTGCCCCGGCTGCTTCCATTCAGGCTGTGTGTGATGACAAGGAGATCTACGGTTTTGACACTCAATTTGTTGATAAGGGATTCCTATATATCAGCCGTATAAAGTTACTTGCCCAAGTCATCTCTGGTCTTTTGTTAGGAGCTATCTTGAATCAGGTCCATTATATCAAATCCTGGCAAAGGCACAATGCACAGATGGCGGAAATTGTGCTTCAAAGTCCAAATGATGAAGGCGCTAGCGAGATGCAACATCAGCCCCAATGACCAGCACAGCTAACTAGTCACTGTATCAGGACATCCGGACTTGCCACTTGACTGAATTGAGCAAGACTGAAAAAGAGAGATAGAGCCAAGAAACCACCCTTCTTGGCCAATTCAGCCACCACATGCAGCCCTAACACTCCCCAAGTCCTGTCTTTCCAGGGTTGATCTTCATATCCAGCTGCAGTGGCACAGACAGCGCCTGCAACTCGCACCAAATTCATGTTTTGATAGACTAGCATAACACATGCAAGAAGGCAATTCACAGAGCCACAGATTCCATGTTCAGCCTTATTGAGCTTGCTAATCACTCTTGTACTACTAGATGTAAACACAGTGTCACTTCCATTAAATGATTGTGTTTGAATTACTTGTCAATGCCAGAAGGGGCAATATTAAACCGGCAGTGATTAGAGATCTGAGATTAGATCAGCTTTCTCTTGAATGGTGCAGATGGGACACTTCAACTACCCCAAGCCTGTTTTTCAGCAAAAAAAAGTTAAATCATGGGTTACCACAGAAAATACACACTGTGCTTCAATGAAACCATGATTGATATTTCCTTACTTTTATTTATAATTAAGAGACACAGAAGACAGGCAGAAAAAAGCCATAAAAGGGCTGCATTTCTGTTCTCCTGTACTAATTAAGTCGTCGTTCCATTGATAACCTTTCTACAAATGAGGCCAGGCTTTCTAATTAATATCCTGAAATAAAAAAAAAAATAAAAGAGAAAAAAATGGACACAATTAGAGCGATGGTGTTCTCGCCTCTCACTGTCAGTGGAGAAACCACCCCGGGCGGGGATCCAGGGACGACACAAGGTTGGTGGGCCTTTAGACCATTAGAGAGGCTTCGAGGGTCGGAGAACCCAGGGGAAGACAGCAGGCTCCCATCTGTGTGTCTTCCACTTTGTAATCAACTAGCAGGTCAGCGAGAGTCTAAACAACTTCAAAAACCTTGCACTTTTTTCATTTAGATTCATTTAGGCGTAGGATTCAGAGAGTCACTTCTTGGCGTACTTTGTACAATTAAACAAGGTAGCACAATTCATACCCCTTTCCACTGCATTTGAAAATCCTCCTGAATGTTTCGCACAGTAAATGGTCCAGATAGATAGATAGATAGATAGATAGATTCTGATATTCAACACATTAAAAATCAGTAGCTATAGAGACTGATTTCAGATGGACATCTTTTGGCAGTGTAAGTACATAACCTGCAGAAATTAGACAAAAGGAATAGACAGGGTGAGGATTTGATTTAGAATCCCAGTGGGACCAGGTGGGAGAGATCATAATTTAGAGGAGGAATATCTTCAGAGGATCCCTCCCGAGGCGGCAGATGTACTGTATGGGAACATTAGGTGGTTTGGAGGGACCAGCCACTGAGTGAGTGCTGCAGCCTCAGAGTAAGATCTTCCCTTTTCCCTGACAATCAGACTTGACACCTGCTATCTGCGAGGGAATACTACACAGCAGACCTACCAAGGGCAGTAAGGAGGGAGGGGAAACAGGAAAGAGAGGGAGACAAGCAAAGATGGGGAGCTGAATGTTTAAAAACTGTTGTGAAATTATAATTTGGACATTTATCCAAAAGATTATGCTCAGTCCAGATTAATATTCCATTTAATCAACACATTTGAAATTATGCGTTAGAAGGTTTTCCTGTGATATACTGAGTTGTTAAAAAGATGATAGCAACACTGAAACTGTAGTGCATTGTGTGTAGCAGCAGTTGAAAAAATACTTTTCTGATAATACAAGATGCATTAAATGAATTGAAAAACAGGGAATTAAATTGTACTCTGGCATATAAAAAGCCTACTTTTATCCTGGTTGGCTCCTGGGCCATCTGTTCATGGCATTCATGATGCATTGGTAGAGCTTTGTGGAAGGACGAGCAGAGGGATACATGTGCAATTAAAACACCCACAGACGCAATAAGGAGTTCACATATTCCACTGGAAAAAGGTGGAGACATTTGAATTATGCTTTCTGACTGAAAAACTAAGTATGAAGCACAAGGGTGATGAATAAAATTCTTGAAAGCTCTGGCCTTGCTGAATAATGCTGCTATAACATTAAGAATTCAACTTGCAGTAAGTGTCTGTCTTTGAGATTGTCAGTTTCTGGGTTCAGTCCTGAATCAGGGTGTATTTTGACTGTCAGCACAATGGAATTGCTATTGACCCTGCAACAGACTTCTATCCTGTCTGAGAGTTGTGTACATTTAACCAAAGACGATGAGGAATGCTAAACAGGGTGCTGTGCAAACACTGTTTCAAGTCTTGTGTTTCAGTCTGTTCATTTTTGCAGCAAAAAAATCATGTTTCAAAACATTTTATCTAAAATGCCTCAATGCCTCAACAGTCATTAAAGAGTCTGCACTGTGCCTTCTGTGAATACCATTAAATTAACATAATTGACATTTTCTAATTGCTGGCAGCTCAGTTGCCACCACAATTTGAGTTTGAGAGCACTTTTTCCCATATCAACTGAATTGTCATCAAATGAAAATTGTCACCACTAGTTGCTTAAGAAAAGGACCAAACTTCGGTTGAAACTTTGCTTTGACAGATCAGGGTTGAGTGGGAAAGACATTTTCCCACCTGTGGGCAGCTAGTTATCTGAGAGGAAAATTACTGTTTGAAAGACACTGAAAAAACCTAAAGCTTTGAAGATAAGACTATTGAAAATACCATCCATCACCTTCATATTTATGTTCCCTCAGTAAGTTTCTTTTTGGTTTGACAGACCAAAAATGTGGTGGTCACACAGCAAAACAGAGGGACAGAGTCACTTCTTCCTGCAAGCCGTGGAGCATTATCAGCATGCCAACCTTACTTGGATGGCTTTCTTTCAAGAGCGTGTACTGTAGGTCAGGCAAACTGCCCTGGGCTGTCGCTGCAGCCAAACTACTTTCACATAAATCTATGGAGAAAGATTACTGCCTGATAGGAAATGACATTCTTTATACCTCTTCAAGTTATCAATTTCTCTCTCTTTCGCTTTTCTCTATTATCCTTTTCCCCAAAGATCCAAACATCTGCAAATACTGCAGATTTTGCAGGAGAGATTCATTGCCTTATGTCCTCAGAAGCAGACAGCAGTGCAAATAATGTGGGGATGTTCTCAGAAGTGTTATAGACCTACTTGTCTGCCGGTTTGCCTAAAGTGACAAAGTCAAAATCTCTAAAGTCTTGCAGAGATAAACAACCTTATCTGCAAACTTGTGAGATTTGATCGTCTAGAGGTGATTTTTTTTTTTTAAATGTTTCAGTATGTATCAATTAGTTATATGAAGCTCAGTGATTTGTAGTAGCTACCACTGGAAAACCATTATCTTCCGGTCTAGTAAGATCCCACTGGATGTGTAATAATGAGAAGAAGTCAGAATCAGAATCACTTCAACGATAAATCTACAGGGGGCGCTCCGGTGGATCATTGTGTGGAACATGTAACACGTATTATTACTGCAGCAGTGTGGGTTCGATTCCTACCAGCACTCTGCTGCATGTTATCCTCTCTCTCTCTCGCCTTTCCTGTCTATCTATACTGTCAAATAAAGCAGAAATGCCAAAACAACAACAACAACAAACAATAATAAATGTACAGGAACTTGAACTGGTGACATTTGTGCGAAGACAATGATGACAGTTCAATTTCATAGTACATGCAGTGTTGGCACACATAACACAAAGACAATAGAAATTCACTTATGGTGCAGTGGTACATACCATGGATAGCACACTGAAATGTGTCATGTGCTGCACCAAGTCTCTATGTGCAAACAAATATACTTGGAAATTAATGCATGGCAATAAGTAGTATATAGTGAAAGGTTTCTGCAATGATGAACTGCATAAAAAAAATCTAAAGTCAAAAGTCACACCTCCTCATATTTTTTCTTTTTATCCATTCAGTATCAAAAAACATTTGTTTATCTTCTACGTGTAAGTCCTAATGTATAAGAAGTGACATCACAGTAAAAAAATACAAAAATATACTGCAATATTTAATCTACAAGGGAATGTAGCACCCCTGTAGGACTGTTAAAATCTCATTTACACCAGAATCTGCTTCCTAACACTTTGACAAAGTGTGGAATATAAGATTGACTGAATGATTGACCCGATGTCCAGGTCATGAGTAATCAAGCAGTCTATAACTATCAACCCACTGCCACCATGATTCATGGTGATGATGATCGGTCACACACATCAATGCTAATTTTCTTACTGAACCCAGTGAATGAATTAACCTAGCAAATTAGCACTGATGAATTATCCATCATCAGTTTAAACGGTGGCAATGAGATGATAACTGTTGGTTATAAACATAAAATGCTGATTGATAAATACCAGGCTCTTGGCAGGGAACCTCTTCACCTGCATATATGTTTCAGGTATTCACAGACTCACAACATACCTAAAAATAACATGCATAAATATGTGGCTTATATATCTCGCACACTGACTTCACACAGTGTCTTTCCTGGGAAAAAAACAGACTGTTATTTAAATAGCAGGCATTAATCACATTTATGTTCCCAAGGAGAGACCAAGCAAACTGGCCCTGCTCTCCAGTGGTTATGCTGAGTACCTTGAGGGAGCTATTCTTCGCTGTTTCCAGATGCTTAGTTCTGGTCCATTTCACCTCTCTTTCACTTTTTGATCAAGCCTCTACTTCATTATACTCCAGTGTATGATCTTTGAAGAACCATGAAAAGTGAAGTTCCCAGTTTTCTATCCCTGCACTGTATAACCAATCAAATTTCCCCTTTCCCTGCATGATTTTTACATAACATAAATCAAGTACTTTTCATCAAATTAATGACATTTACTATGCTTGGTATTGCAGTTCTAGCTAGTCATACACTATAACAGACTTCAGGACCTTCATGGTATTTTTAGCATGTGGATATTTATTTTTATTTATTTATTTTCATCTTGAGAAACACACAAAGAGCTAGCCAGTATCTGTCTTACACTGGAGTATCTTTGATTGCATTTGAGATGTGGAAAGTGACAGTAATATGGATTGCTTCATTGCATGAGTAATTCCTCTGTAGCCCATAATTGCACTATATTGATGCAAGAGAGGGGGTTCTCATTTCATATCTTACAATTCCACAGTTGGCTGACAAAAATGGGGCACTCTGCTCTTTGTGAACCATGAAACTCTGATTCTGTGGGATAGCCTGCCCTAGCTTTCTGTATGGGTGCCAAAGGCTGTATGGATGAGATTCTGAATTGTGTACTGTAGATGCATAATACAGCATTCTTGATTAGGTACTACATCTGCCTTTTCATCTCCAGCGCTGATGGAAATTGTGCACGCTGGATGTCCTAGAAAGCCATCTTCAGATAAAGAGATACAGGGATTCCATCATCACACCGCCATCATACAGTAACAACTGTTACCAGCTGCTCCCCTGTTGCGAAAAAAAGACCAAATGAAATTTCAGAAAAAAAGTGATATTTTCCAGAAACCTTCCCTGAGCATGGGAAGATTTTGTTCATATAATGTTTGAAAACGCTGGAAGCCGTCTTCATCTTGTTTATTATAATATAATAATGTCTATTCGCTTCAATTATTCTGTTTAACTAACATCAGTAATACTGTCTTCTTCCTCTGGTCTGTTGACTGATATTGTTTTAATCAAATGTGATTCATATAGTAATTATTACTGTCGTGTTTGTTTTAGTATTTTATGTCAATAGTGGCTCACTCACAACAAATGTGAAATTGAAATCTTCATCCAGTTTAGATATTGTCACCCTAACTTGCATCGCTGATTGAGCCGTAAATTATATCAGTGATTGTTGCTGAGCTTGTAAATTACTGTGCCGTTAGTGCAGGGCGCCTCATAGTGATCCATGCCAGGGCTGATCAGTGTAAGAGCTTGTCGCTGTTTGACATGTCCATGACATGAACCCCAGACAAGGGAGTGGATTCCAGTCTGACAAAGTATTATACTGTGGCAGAGAGAAGAAAAGCAATAAAATAGTGAGGTTTGATGATGCTGAAACTTTTAAATGTGGGAGTCTTTTGCATATTTTCCAAACACTTAACTGTATGGCTGCCATAAAGTGGTGCTACAGTCATGAGCACCCTGAGCTATGAGTGCCACATGCCATCAGCACTCATAGCGAACAGCTGCTCTAAGCCATATGGCCCTTTGAGCTGTGGAAGGAGAATCTCCGAGTCCTCATTAAACAGCTCATGGACCATTGGCCCAAAGACCTGACTGCTTCTCTGATGGTCTGCATTATCCCTGATATATTCCCTTAAAGTAGTTGCAACAAAAGTGCCTCCTGTTTCCAGAAATGGCTGACAATATTTTGTTTGTCCTGTGTGTTTGCAGCTCCTCTAAACCTGTCGGTCCCGTTGTAGTGTGATCTGTTTAAGTATAAAGGCTAAAAGGTGTTAGCTAATCAACTATTTACCCCACGGTCATGATGGATGAATTTACATTTCCTAATAACTAGGAACTGGGAAAATGATGGAGCCGTTCAAGTTAATTCTATGTGCCCAAACTGAAGAGAGCGCTTATGAAACATAAACGTGGTGAGAGAAAAGCTGAATTTACAGTCCTGGTTGATACCTTTAAAATATATTCTACCCCAGTAATCAAGTACATTGCTTTTAGATAACATATCAGGCTATTTTTAATGGAGGTGCTGTTGGAAGCTAACACCTAATTTTTAAAAGTAATGTACCCCAACACTGAGGACAATATATGAGTTTTCTTCCATGTCGGGAAGATTTTTTACATTTTCAGACTAAAGTAATATTTATATTTTTATTAAAATGGGATTCATTTTTAATCCCTTACTGTGGTTAAGTAGCCTGGATTTATTATACTGCACTTTGACATGAGGACTAAATAAATAAATAAATAAATAAATAAATAAGTAAACCGTGTACCATGGTTTCATTAAAAAGAAAATAGACTGGACAATGTGGGTTAAATTTAACTTACAGTCTATCAAGACTGAATTGTGACAAAACAATTCTCTCTGGTGTCAAACATGGTGGCCACTATCTTTTTGTATAATTATTTCCATCCCTGCAGATGTAGTGCAGGTGAGAGCCTTTAATTTAGGTTCTTGTGTCCTTGGAATAACATTGGACAATTGCCTTTCTCTTTCCCTGCGTGTTTGGCACAGGCATGATTTATCAAGGGCTCATTGCTATTCAGCAGCATGTTGACTAGTGAAGTGACAAGGCATAACAATGAGTGCAATTAAGTTTCCATGTTTTCAGTAATCAAACTGAAAGTGTTGCATTCTCACTTGAATGTTGAGGACCTGTTGACCGGACACTTTCACTGGGGCTTTTTGTTAAATAATTTAAAACCTCATGAGGATGAAGGGACCAGGCAGAAATTCTGTAGGATAATTTCATTTTAAACAAAGTAAAAATTGCACTGTGACTTTATGGCATACATTGTATTGTGCCAGCAGGTTCAGATTCCTTTACCAGCAAAACACCAATAACAGTAAAAGTAAAAGGGAGGTGTTGTGGTTCTTCATAATGATCTTGCAGTGATGCATTACACATGGCTTACACATTGGTTGTTCAATCACCTATGCTGATTGAATGCTTATTTACATATACAGAGCAAGTATTGTGTAATCCTAAAATAGCCTATATTTGCATGGTTAAATATGTTATATATTTTGTAATTTTTTGCCGGTGTTTCTTATAAATTGTATGCATTGTAAAAAAAATTAACATAAGAGAGACAAGGCTTTGCATTTTGAGGGAAAGAGGCCATACCTGCAAGTTGGACTTGAAACAACTTTCAAATGCCTATTTAGGCTGCTCATTCAACCATACCAATATGAGATTATAGCTAATGTGAACTATTAATGATCATTATTGATATTGATTAGCCATTATTCATAGCAGTGGTGAGCAAGTCTTGATAAATTGGATGAATTATGTAATGGCCACAAAGGGTAAAGTTTTGCCATATAAGAAATCACAATGAAAAATTACTTGAATTAGCGATGTTAAGTTAGAGATAGAAATAAAATGCTAAAATTTCAAAATCTAATGAAATACATTACTCACCAAGATAATTGTTGAGTTGACATGACTTGATATGTAAAAGCCTCATAAAATTTTAAACCTATCCATGTTCATTAGCAATGCTTTACATTACACTTCATCCATCTTTGTAATTTGGGTATAATTATGGAGTTACAAATCATAAACAATCTAATAGTAAATATGTTGTCCCCCACATATGATGCAGTATCCCCTCTGGAACAATCAGCAGCAAATGCAGTATGCCACCTTGTTTTGACTTCTAACTGTAGCGCCCCCAATCGGGGGATGCTATCATTTTGAGAATGGTAGTGAAAATGGCGGTGGTTAGATGCATCATTTCCTCAAAATCTGATTAGCAGTGTCTGACATATTGCATGTGATAGACAGACAAATTAACAAATGAAAGTGTAATTAACAAACAATTAGATTAATGTCCATTTACTCCAGACTTATGTGCCCATTAGTTGTAAAGTAAAGAAAGGAGAAATTGGTTTCTCAAGGTATAACAAAATATAACAATCTGATAAACATTCAGTCAGCGGTAAGATAATGCGAGAGTTATCAGAAGTTATGGAAGCTGCAAATTTTCTTAGATTTTGCTATTCTGTAGTTGTACTATAATAGCAGAATTAGGCTGGTCTTAAATGAAGAATTACTGTGATATTTTTGCAGGATATAAGAATTGCCGTCATCGAATCAATTCAACAAACAATTACCCTGACGTGATTTTACAAAAATCTATAAAAGGTACAGGCACTTTATCCCATGCACACATCATCAGTGACTGTGGTTGTTATATAACCTTGATGTCAAACTTAGCAAAGCATACTTATATGTCAGCCCTGTCCATTAACAACATGTCTATGGAAATATTGCTGCAAAGGTCATTGCCTGAAGGAACAGGGAGACAGAGGAAAGAAATGTGCATGAAATAGCAATGGCTAGTTGCACTGCTGACAGAGCTGTGCTTGCCTGCCATTTAAAAGCCAGCAAGCTTGGCTGGTAATCCCTGTGAAAGGAGTGAGTCTGATGCCTGAGCTTCAGCCACTATTGATTCTCTGTTTTATTGTTCTTTGATTTCCATTTTAGTTATTTAACAAGCAGATGATGGATTGATGACCTTCAGCTGCCAAACTGCCTTCTTTGGCATTTATCCCACTTCCCTTTCTTGTGTTCAGTCTCCCTAGACCAACAGTGCTGTTTACTGACCGTCGTCACTAAGCATCCTCAGTTAGCATTTGAACTTCGGGTTTATTTCGCCTTCTGGCACTGGTTTCAAATGTAAATATGTCCATTTTCTATTGTTCATTTCACATTATATAAAGTATTCTTTGTAATGTTACTGAAAAACCGAGCAAAGAGTCAACGATAGAAAGGCTGGCATGAATAGCAGGAATAAAATAATTGTGATTAGAGATGTTTCATGCACCAGCAGTTGCCCCTATGATAGTGAGCACAGGGGTTCAGAGCCTAATCCATTGGATTTTGGGAGTTTGATGGGGAAGATTAGAGAGACAATGGGTTCATTTTTCTTTTCTTTTTTTCTTCCCCATGCTTGTAATTCCTGTCTTGCTTTCTGGGAGATCATTACGGTGTCAGCAAAATTGATTTGCTCTAATATAAAAGAGATGAAAGAGAAATGAGCTTGGTCTCCTGTCATGGAAGCTACATGAATGCCTGAACAAAAGATAAGTAGTAATAATGGCAACTTTTGATAGATGTTCAGCTTTATACTATTACACACCAGCTATAGACTATTCTTTCCTTAAAGATGATTACTGGACATGCAGCATACAGTCCTATACAGACAGATACAGGCAGCGATTAGTTTTAATCCAAAGAACTTGTTTGATTTTGATTCATGCTCATACTGAGAGGTAGGGACGGCTGAGGCTGAGAGAATTTGCATAATACTTCATCTCAGTTCCTTGACTGCTAATAACACACTAATCACAACTGAACACAAAATTCTGAATGCATGTATGGCTCATACAGTGCTCTTGTGCATGCAGTAATTATGCCATTTGCTACTGCAGGTCAATTAAACAAACATTTGAACATAAAACCCTTCCTCCTGCAGTAGATTTGTTTTTCCTAATTAAATATGTTGGTGGAATCAGGTTAAACTGTAAGTCTAATTTAGATGATTTTCATGTTTTAAAATAAATTGAGGGACTACATGCCCCTCTATAGGTTGAGAAAGTTCCATGACCACTGGACTTTTGAAAACTTTTCAGGCTCCATTAGATGAATTCAAGTATAAAGTATAATCATTGCACATACTGTATGTATTCAGTGTTATGCAACAATACCATTTGACCAAAAAGCCAAAAACTGGAAAAATAGAGAAAGAAAGAAAAATTACCACAATGACTACTTGCATGATTTGGCTGTTAGCAATTTGAATGCAGTGTTAGAATACATAAGCTGCTTGATAACACTGAAACACCACTGGTTCTGTTCAACACATCCTCCAACCCATACAACCACATAGGTTGAGTGTTACAACCCTTTAATATGACCAGCAGAATACGACCCACAGGAGCGCTTCTTGAAGCCACAGCACACAGACTCCTTTCAAACATTATGTTTAGGCACCAAAACTATGGATAAGTTTAGGGAAAGGTTAGGGTTAAGGTTAAAGTAAGGTTACATTCGTCATGGACACAATAATAAACACGGAGAAACGAACACGAAACCTAAACACAAAAAGTGAAAATCCTGTGTTTTGTCGACCCATCCACCACCCTGACCTCCTCTCTACATGGGCTTCGCTCTTTCTACTGTGTCGCTTAGCTGGGAGCACCAGTTTTGGAAACGCTCCTGTGGGTTGTATTACGGGATAGGAACTAACGACTTGTGGGGTCGTCTTTTGTGGGCGGACGTTCTGTTCTGTTGCTAGCTATCAGCTAGCTAAACTTGGCCAATGAACAGTAGCAGAGATGTCATTTGTGGAAATCTGATTGATGTATAATCACTTCATTGCTACGTTTTTTTTTAGATGGATAGAGAACTAATAGATGTGCGTTCCCCATTAATTAACAGAGTTCATCCTCTCTGAAAGAAAGAAGCCAAATTAAAACAATCTAATTCTTTCAGTGTCCCCACCCTCACTGCCAAAACCCTGCTGCTGTACAGCTCATTGCCTCCCTGTGGGAGCACCAACATGGCATTCTGTGCCACATTTGATTACGGCCTTGAAGGCAAAGAGCAACAGCATAATAACCTTATCAGTAACAGATGATTGAGATCTTCAAAGGCCTGTTCTGCCTCAGTGCCTTCTCATCTGACTGACCAGGGAGGCAGGCTGATCAAAGACCTCCAGAACATGGTGGTTCAGCAGCTCAGGTCTCACAATCCACAGATTATAGCACACTTCCAGTCAGCTATTGACGTTGGTCAAGGATTGTCACTGACAGGTGTCACATCCTAACTTCCTTGGTGGTGCATTCTGCCTGCTGATGAGCCATTGTTATTCGATGTAGAATGCTCTTAGTGTCAGATAAAAGTCTAAAAGCTGCTCTTTCCAGGCGTTGATGGATAAATTTTAAGTGATTCTGTGGATGTGGCTCTGAGATGAAGGCATAAATCATTTTTCTACATTCTGCATATTCTCACATCACTGTGACATTTCAAGGATCACAGTGTTCCATTTCTCACTTTTTTTTTTATTATGCTACCTAAAGGTTACTGAAGGAACAACAGCGTTAGAATTCCAGTAACTATAATAATGGACAGGGTGTAGGAGACAGATGTCACTATACCCTAAAGTTTCACTTAAATGCACATGCAGAAATGTTTTTATTCATGGTCAGTGGAAGCTGCTAATGGCTTGGGGTGTCAACAAATTACATCATCAACACTTAAGAGTCGTGATGAAGTGGCCGCCTGTCCAGCGTGTTTCCTTGTTTGTTTGTTTTTTTGCCCAGTGCATGTTAGGTTCCAGTGATGATTCCCTGTGCCCATAAATAGAGACAAATCGGTAAATACAAAAGTTGTGTCCAAATTCATCGTATGTGTGAAAATGTGTTGCATATTGCTGGCGCATACTGTTCAGAACAGAGAATGCAGCACTACATACTACACCTTGTACTTGGCCGATTTTTGCATCACAGAAAATGACCATTTGCGACGACAGAATGGGAGTCTGTCCGCTGACGTCTGTCCTCTCAGCTGGGTCAGTATTTTGCTCTCTGTGTCAACAAGTAACCAGCAGTCAATAAAATGATGCCTTAAAATAGATATGAAATTTCTGCTGCTGGCTCCAAAGAAGTTTCAGAGTAGGTAGACTGGCTCCCAATTTGCTGCTCGCCACTTTGCCAGGGAAATTTATCCAGGTTGTTTCAGCGGAGCTGTGGGACAGAAACAGATGCAGCAACCATGGGATCCATAGTTAACATTTTGGTCCATGTGGTATTCATACGCATATGTTTCACAAACTGCATTTACATATTGACATCCCACACACTAAAATTTGCATGAAGAGTTTGGACACGACCAAGGTATGAATGAATGAATGAATGAATGGGTAAATAAATACTGAAATGAAACAGGTGTTTCCTCAGTAATCATGTAAGTGGAACACAGTGCAGCAGAGTAAACATGAGTGACGGTGACAGAGTAGCAGTCCTGGCTGTCGATGAAGCCGTATCTTAAGTTATTTCAGAATTTGAGAAGAAATGCATTGAAAGAACATATAACCACACTGAAAGCATACCTTTTTTTTGTCAAAGATGTTCTTCTTCCTACTGCATTTGACAAAAGTCTGATCTACCAGCCATTGTTGATGAAGAAAATGGTGTGCTAAAAGAGAGAGAGAGAGAGAGAGAGAGAGTGAGTGTGAGAGAGAGAGAGAGAGAGAGAGAGAGAGAGAGAGCATGTAATACTCACTGTTGTGTGGTTCTGCTCAAATTGGACCAGATCTGCAAACATGCAGTACTGGATATGACAGCGATGCTGCTTGGTGTTAATGATGAAAAGTTTTGATGTTCTCCAGATTGATTGGCCACTTACAGGAGAAATAGGAGCACAGTCAAATGATGTAATTACATAATTCATGATCTGTGGAGTCTCCGATTCGGACGGCTGAGAACTTTCACAGCTACAGCATCAAGGCACCCTGGACATGATTTAAACTAAAATGCTCACCTACATCAATATTGGGGATTGGGTTACACAGGTACACTCTTTCACACTGACAGAATGAAACACAGGAGCATCAATCCCGAAAACAGCTTTGTTTTTACATCAGAGAATGTGTGTATGTATTCTGGTTTTCAAATGCCTGATAATTTTTAAGTAGTCAGAAAGATCAATACTTCATAATTTAGTTTAGTAATCTTTTCTGAGGATCTGAAAGTGTATTGCTTTGATTTAATTGCTACATTTGTGGCCTCAAAAATGGAATGCATTTATCCTTTATTTACAGTGACACCACATGTAAGTACTTTTCTATTTACTTACAAATTAATATTAATTAGGCTAATGGCTAATTTGCCGGAGAATGTCACAGTCAGAAAGTCATAGAATAAGTTCTTAAATGTAATTGCTATTTTTAATAAAGCAGCACCAGATCTACTCTTATGGTAGTGTCTAATTACCTGCAATATCAGTGTCCTTAATCTCTTTAACTCACTATTGACTGCTGATAAACTGGTACAATTTAACAAAAACACTAGGAACTGCTTATAATTATGTCATGCATGTAGCCTGCAATCTAAAAAGGTACAAATAATTTTTAAAAATGTTAAAACATTTAAGATATAAAGTGTGTAAGACCTATAGATATAGGTTAAACAGGAGCATGTAGAAGGTGGGATACACAGTGAGCTTGTTGTGCTGACTTGATGTATTCCACTTGACACTCTTGGCATCTTATCCTTAGTAGTGTCCTTAATGTCACCTTTACACAAAGCAAGCAGGCTTCAAACAGTTTTTATTTATTTATTTAACCTGAAACATTCTGCACTGCATATTTCACCTCCAGGTTTACTTGTATCACAGTTTCCAGCTTGATGGAAACGCAGTGTTTTCTCCGACATTTCGCCCAAGCAGACTTTCATTACAACTACACTATGAACATAAATCCAAAGGTGGTGATTTATTGGTAATATTTATCCTATTACATAGGTTAAAGTGACAATTAGGTCAGGATTGCCCACCTCAAATGTAGAGCGTGTCCATATCATTGCATCTACTTGGTCACAAAATTAGCAGGTTTACAGGTTTACACCTCTGTTGATCGGAGCTGATAATTACCCGGGTTAAACCATTTACACTGAGCTCAAGCCTCAGATGGTAGTGGGATTTTAGGTCAGTTTAAAGGGGTTTAAGTTCACAAAGTGGCCATAGGTCACATGTAAAAAAACAAACAAACAAAAAAAACCTCATGAGGTTTTTAAAGCGTTTGATGCTTTAATAATTCTTCAGGTGTCTATCCAGGTATTATGTGGAAACACTGCCGTGTTGGTTAGCTTTAGACATTTATGTTCCGCAAATGATTGTAGGTGCAGTTTAGAAAATCGCTTGATTATCTTCAGAAAATGATCGATTTGTTGTTTGAATGCCTGCCCAGTGTATGGTGTCCCTATAATCTGCAGAAAGGGGAGTCTTTTTTATTTAATTTGTAGAAGAGCATCAGTGTCAGAATCTGGTGATAGCATGTAACGTTTAGTTTTTCTGACATGTCTTTATTCCGCGTCACCGCACATGTAGCCTTAGCGTTTGCTCTCTCCAGCCCACACTCCAGCAACTCTCTCTTTGCGAAAGCTGGTCTTTGCCAGTGGCTCCATCTCTCTGTGTCACTACACTTTAAAGAGATAAAGGTTAGCAGTGTGCAAGTTTGCATCCAAAAGGACAGCATCACAAACCCAGAGATCTGCAGTTGTACTTCCTATCAGTACAGTTGTACTCCTCCCATTGTACCATTACAAGTCATTTGATTGATTTAAAGCCCCTTCAGGCAGCTTCACACTTTGGCGGCTCCAAACGGCAGTGAAAAGTAACTGTTTGAATTTGCAATTTGAATTTCAATACCAAGAAATCATGTTAATGTGAAGCCAGCACACTCATGTTTACCAATCTAGCCGATTTGTGATTGCTTTATCACAAAGGCTCTAGCTTTCTCTGGACAGAGCGCTCGCTCGCTGCTGTGCAGGAGACAGATTGTATTTCATTGTTATGTCCCAATTTGTCACTCCCTATGGGCATGTGTGTGTGTGTTTGTACCACCTCCGGAATTTAGGCAAATAAAGTAAATCTGTTGGTTCTCAAATTGGGGCAAATGCAATGTTCTTTGCAACTGGAGTCCCACTTTCAGATTAAGACTAGTAAAACGGGTGCATTTTTACATTCACATTTTGGCTAGTATCCCAATTAGCAATTGCAACGTGACCTTAACTTTGTTCATATATGACCCTTATTAAGTACTTTTTTTGGAGTGAAGACATTTGTCACAGTTTTTGAATCCTGTAAAAAATGTGATGATACTTTATTATGGATGTTAACAAGATCCTTTGTAATCATAGTCAATGTTTATTTACTTTTTTATAATATATGTGTAGCTATTAATTTTTGAATATGTCATGATACTTTATAGAGCATTTGTAAAGATATTATATGAATTATAAATGATTTATAAAAATAAATTATGATGAAAGTGACAAAATTAAATTTTCAGTATGACTCATCACCAAGAGGTTTACATGAATGTTTAAAGTATTTCTTACATTCCAGAGATATGTGCACTTCAATAAGTGCTAAAGGTAAAACAACGAAAGCACTGTCAGGAATGTAAATTGAATTGATCATAGTGAAGCTTTCGTGAAAACTTTTTTGCAGTCTTAAACAATTTGTAGCTGCCTCTTATGCTAGACTTAAACAATTCATGCTGTCTTAAACACACTCTGTGCCAGAACTAAAACCCCACTTTTAGAGAGACATTCTTCTTTTAAGTCTCAGATATAATTCATCGCTGTCTGGTTCTCAGACAGACCTTTAAACAACCCTCAACCCCTCCCATCACCAAGCCCTCTGCCTCAGTCATCTCACACGTCAGAGCTCCACTGATCTGAAGCTGCAAAAAGCAGTTATTGCTCTTCCATTGCCTGTGCCTCACTGGGGAATTTTTAAGACACAAATAAAATACAAGAACAGATTTAGGTCCTTTGAGAACTCCACCAACAGCGAGCATTAAGGTTATGCTAATTGCATCAAGTCAAGCCTTCCATTCAAATTGCATTCTTCTTTATCTGTTGTTGTTGTTGTCTCTCAGCTGTTTGCAATTGCTCTTTGTATTTGGCAGCATTACATTGTGACTGTTTGATCTGTTTAATTTATACATGGAGGCAGCACGAAGGAATGTTAATACATGTGTGCATCTCTACATGACATTTATAGAGAATTTATTAAAAGAAAATTGTGTCTGGGATTAGTGTGATTTGTTTGCATGTAGCCTGCATACAGCATTATGTTTCAGCTGCAAACACTCTTCATGAGCGTCTTTATTTTGAACCTCTGACTGTATTTCAGTGCAGCTCTTGTGTCTCTTTGTCGGTGGTGCATGGCTGGCTGCAGGGGACCGGCATGCCAACTCTGCACAGTCATATTAACTTGGAGTCTAGTGCCGCCTCTTGTCTGCTCCTGAAACCTTGGTCTGAACAGATATGCTGTGCTAAAGTGGCTGCATCAGACAGACGCAGTCAGAGCCTGGGGATTGGCAGTCCCCT
This sequence comes from Neoniphon sammara, assembly GCA_900302535.1. Classification (NCBI taxonomy): domain Eukaryota; kingdom Metazoa; phylum Chordata; class Actinopteri; order Holocentriformes; family Holocentridae; genus Neoniphon; species Neoniphon sammara. Next base: position 25,780 of record OMKZ01017196.1, read on the forward strand.
CATTCCTGTTGACTCCCAGCAAGCCCATTTCCACAGCCAACACTACCGCTCCAACTGGGAATGTGCAAAAGACAGGACCTTTAATGGGCTTTTACCACATTGCTGAACTTTAGAATGCACACATATTTTATCTGGGAGTATTTAACAAATAGTGCAAATTAATATTCTTGTAGATACCATTCTAAGCATTGTTTTTATTTGATTATACTGTGCATTTATTATTTATTATCATTCCTCTAATAATAATTTATTATTATTTTATTTACCATTTGCACACTTGCATTACCTTGGCACATTTGCATTTGCACATTTACCATTACTGTGCACACTTGCATTACCCTGGCACATTTGCATTTGCACATTTACCATTACTGTTATTATTATTGCCATGTTATTTTTCTAGTTGTTTTTAACATTGTAATTTTTTATTTATTTATTTATTTTTTTACCTTTTTAAGCATGCTATGCCTCTTTCTAACTGTATATTGAGCTAATAGTACTGCAACAAAGCAATTTCCCTGCAGGGATCAATAAAGTTTTCTGAATTTGAATCTGAATCTGAATCTGGATAGTACCATATTAATCTCTCACTTTCATGACATCTTTGTAATGTTCTTTGTAAAGAATAACAGTTGGAGCATTTGAGGATAATGTTTCTTTGAAACGGAAGATGTAGGTATTCAGAAGGGTAAAAAGTTAAAAAAAAATAAAATAAAATAAGTTTACTTTGAACAATGCATGTTGTTTATTATGCAGTATTGTCAGGTTCTATTTTGGCATCATGTGCACTATCTGTGGATTTTTGGCCAACCTCTATTATCAGCCAGAAATTTGTTTAGATTTTGAACAGTGCACAGTGTGCTGTGTGAGTCACAAATGGAGTCTTTTGAATGCTTATTTACATTTGATATTGCTTCAAGAGCCTGACTGCAAAGCTCCTGGTGTCTGCAAATGGTGGATTTAATTGGGTGTAAAGTTTTCCACTGAAGTAAAATGATCTGACTGTCACTAGCACTAGTGTGCTCAGGGGTATACTGATTTCTGACAACTTTCCTGAAATAAGGAGGCAACTAAAAAGGACCAGACTAGCAGTAATTGGACTTCCTTCTCCCTCCTGCACCGATAGGAGAAAAAAAAGTAGATTCCCCTTCTCATGAATTCATTTACAATTTTCAGTGTGTATACAGCAATTACAGTTACACTCTTCGGCTGTTAACTCCTCCATTTAAAACTTTCTCATTTTAAAAGGGATCTATTTGGAACTTGAAATGTGATTTTAAAACAATCGCAGGTTACCAGGAAAAATGCTGCTGCTTAAATCTTTCTCAGAACATGTGTGTGTGTGTGTGTGTGTGTGTGTGTGTGTGTGTGTGTGTGTGTGTGTGTGTGTGTGTGTGTGTGTGTTCATTCTTCTATTCACTTCTGTGTTGCATTACTGATGATAAATGGCATCACAGTCTAGCTATTCATGATGTATGTGATCTAGCTCGGCTCATGAATAGTAATTTAAGCAAAATTTAAGGTGAATTGAATATTTGTGTTGCTAATGGACTTCATTGTATCTTACTGCTTATCTGTTGTAAATGAGTAGCTGTGGATCTCCATCCTACTGTAAACCTGAGTAGTGAGAGATAAAAAAGAGCCAATATATCTGGGTGTTGGATGTTGCATAAGGTGCGTGATGCAGCATTGTTTCTCATTAGGATCCAGAGTGTTAAGATGCCAACTGACAGCAGTCCTGGGGGATAGCTTTGTGCTGCTCCCTTATTTATGTGCCCAGTGCAGCTCAGGAACCTCTCATCCTACATGCTCTCCACATCCCCCATCCTTATACATTAAGCTCAACCTCAGGAGCACCTCTAGCAATGCAGAGGTTGGGTATATTTGTCTACCCACTCACAGAGGGGATGGGGAGGTTGGAGAAGGTTTCAGACATTTCACTTTTATGTAAATGTAATTCATGACATGCAAAAACATTCATTTTAAGGTGTCTTAAAATAACAGCGTACACGATGTGAACAACGAGCAAATCTGCTTGTGTTGAGGTGAAGAAATGAAGTACATTTAACACAGCCTGACATTTTCATTTAAGAGACACACAGTGTATCAGATGAACTTTTAGTTGGGTGTCGTCACTGATTCCTGTGGCAGGAGATACTGTATGTGAGTTTTGCTTTTGGAAATGAATCAGACCCGCTGATAAGACATGGGGATTGTTCGGCTTCATTGAGGAGGGCAACAAATGCTGTTGATTTATTCCTGATTGCCAGTCAGAGTTTCAACTTTGACTGGGCTGAATATCAGATTTAATCCCTATTTACCCTGTGAGTTGTCTCTACCAGCCACTAGTCCTATGATTTTACATTCAAGGATGCATTACTAACTTATGCAACATACTCCAGTGTAACTTGCTATACCACAAGCTAGACAGCTGACTATACATTATATATGTGTTAGTTTCTACCCAACCAAAGTAATGGTGTGTTAGTGTTGTAGATGTCCTTCATAGTTTACTTACACTCCCTCCCGCAGGAGATGGATGGATAATACCTGACTAGATGCACAGTAGAAAGTATAAATAATATGGGAGCCAAGAGCCAGCTGAATTCATTCAGGTCATTTAACATGCACTTTGAAGTTTATCATCCAGCTTTAAAAAGGAGTGTTCCTTGAATATAATTTGTAGGGGTGTAGTGTAATTTAATCATTGTATCAACACATCGATTATAAATTTTGCAGATTCAGCCTGCTGAAAGAAAGAAATAGAATGACTTGATCTCACTTTGGCACTAAATATGAAATGCTTTGAATCAATTCATTTGTTCGTTTATTCTTTAAAAAAATGCTATTAATGACATATAAATTGCAACTTTTTTGTTTTTGGTAAGTGTTTTTGTATAGAATAAATAATGTTATAGTAATGTGTTGTCTGATTTGAATGAAAAATGAAAGTTCTTGCAAGTTTATGCTCATAGATTTTAAATTTTGGCTAAAACACTTAATAGAATCGTTGTCTTGATTCACAGTCTACAAACCTGAATAAAACTGGATCATTCCAAAACATAAGAATCATTCTTAAATCAAATTGCTGACTAGTGAGTGGTGAATCGAATTGGATCAATGTTAAGTCAAAGTCACAACCCTAATATTCCTGGGGTTTCAGTCTCTTTCCAGGCTCAAACCTGAAAGTTGTGTGTCTGTCAGAATTACAGACAGTAACATCACTAATAAACCCAATTCCACAATGCAGATCTATATAGTCAAGGTGGTATTTCTACCAGAAAAGTGAAGGAGAGATTTTTTTTACCAACTTCTTCAACTATTTTAAGCCACGGTTTCAGATGGAGAGATAAATATTTAATTTCGCTCCTTGATTGATCATCTTCTGTGATACAGGTCAGTTTTCTGGTTCCTAGAGCCTGCTCATTGATCATCCTGATGTAGTGTGACTGGCTGTCCAGATGCTCCATGTTGGGACTGGGCACAGTCCATTGACTCTGCTGATGCTGCAGTGAGAAGCTCTGAGGAAGCTGCCAGTCCTGCTTGTTGGCCCTCTAACCATAGCAGATGATTGTGCAATCCATTCTCAGTGGTCTCTCTGTAATTCACTTAATTTACTGACTGTCAAAGAGCTACCTGTTCACCATTTGCTACTCTGTGGCTTTTGGGGTTTTACTGCTGGAAAGGAAATATGACCAAACACAACAAACCTAGGCTCATGAGATTTTACAGGAGGCCCATTTTACATCACAAAAAGTTTGTAAAATCATGCCCTTTTTTGATAGATTCATACTATGTGAAAAATAAACTACCACAATATAGTTGTTTTTCTGTGTTGTGACACAAATATTAAGAGTTCTGTTCCAGAATGAAAAAGCGATGCCTACCCAAACAAAATGTACAAAATAAAATAAAACAAATAAAAAAAGAAAAGAAAAACAACTTATCTTACCTGAAGACATTTATAAATAGAGTATGAAGAGTTACTAAATGCTAATACATTATAACATGGTGGTAAGCACATATAAGGATATTATTATCATTTATAAACATGTTTCAGATGGTGAATTCATAATTTTGGAGAGCATGCTAAATTGCATCCAGAAATTGTGAATCATTGTTTAAATTTATGTTATTATGTGTTACAAATAATTGAACTGTTCAAATGCCATATATACATTTTTAACAGGGGTATTAAAATAAAGAAAATATATTCATTTATTTATTATTGCTACCACCCCTTTATTTAATGAACATGTTCACCTCACCATGTACAAAAAAAAATTGTTACTAAAACAAGTAATTGTGGTAATTAATATGGCAGTTTTATTGTTGGGAGAGTGTGACATTGTTGGAAAACTTTTCCTGGCATACCATGTGTTCCTTTCTACAAGCATTTTTCTCGTTGTGACACCCATGTGATAACAAATTACCATTTGAGATGTTCAGTTTATTCTGTGCAGACTCCTCCTGTGCGTTGCCTCAGGCCCTGTGTCTGGCTCCGACAGGGAGGTCCTAAGTTTATGTGGCGTGGCACTGGGTAGACACACGCCATTACACTAAAGCCCCAGGTTCACGCATGAACATCACACACAACCCTCATCCCTTCTCCCCCACTGATGGCCTCCTGGCTTGCCAAAGAGAGGGGCTGTCCTGCTTTCCTAGCCTCATTGATTCTGGAGGGTCTCCATCAATTAAATCTGATGGACTTTCATCCTCACTGAACCCAACACAGCATCAATTGAGGAAAGCAGGATCCTGGCAAAACCTAACCCACTACAGGCAGCAATCATTCACACACATGAAATGTACACAGACACTTCATCAGCTGTATGCACACGTTAACCGTGGGCAGGCATGAGGTCTACAATCTTCCACAAATCACTATCAGCAATTCAAAGGATCCATTTCCATATTTACTTGCGCAGAAGATAACCCGTAATTTCAATCACTGACAGCTACCTTTTCAAATAAGCTTTGCTCTGTCTGGAGGTAAGACAAGTCAGTATTCAGTTCACAAACTCTGCCTCCCTTATGATCAAAGGGGATGTACAGAATACGCTTGCTCCTTTTTTCTATAGAGTTACAGCAGTATGTTTCCCAGCACTAGTATGTTTGCAAGGATCAACGCAGATCTCACCAAATAAAACTGTCATGTTTACTTTGGGGTGATTACTTGACAAATTGAAGCATGAATTGAATTTACTCATTAGTTCATTAACATTTGTTATTATGCAAGTAGTAATAGCTGTGGATGTAATATAGAAGTTGACACATTCCATAGATGTGATTTCCACTAATCAACTGCAACATTGTTGACTAATTATTAGGAAAAGTCCCATGTGCATTATTAATTACTAAATAATGACATGCCAATAAACCAATCATGTATATGTTGTATCATAACTGTTCAGATATTATTAAATCAATCACTTGCGCTTGCCTTAGTTTACAGTTTGTTGTTACATGATGAACACTCGATTCTTACTGGTCAGCTAAGGCATTCTGTGTAGGGCTGGCTGACGATTTTTTCCCATAAGCCCCAGTACTTCACAGCAGCCAAGAACGTTGCTCCACATGCATTTGCTCTCTCTTTTTGCTTTAATGATACTGAAAGGATAAACACGCGTCACTCATTATTCCACCATCTGCCATTATGGCAAACTGTGTAAGCTTTAGCCCAGTTTGCTCTGGAAACCAACAATGTTCACTCTGTTTTGTACCGTGAAGTAATTTCCCTTTGTGCTGTAAAGAAAATCCAACAGATTTCCCAGAAAATCTTGTGCTGAATCTGACACAATGTAAACTGCAGTGTAGAGGCTAGTGGTTTATACTGAGGTCTCAAAATTGATGTTAAATGCTACACACAGCACCTTTAAACAATGTACTGTACATTATATCGCTTGCTTTAAATGAGTAAAAATTGTAGAAAATTAACTAACCAACCAACAACCCAATTAATGCATAAATAATGATTTATCTATCATTATTAGTCCTTATTATTAAGTGTTATGAGCAAATCTATTGTATATGAATAAATGAATGAATGAACAAATGAATGAGTGAAATATCTCCGAGACAGCATCAGACGCAGTGCAATTGTCTTGTTCCATTGGGTCTAAAGATGATGAAATTCCCATAACAACAGTCTCTCTTTGTGTGTATACAGTATAACCTGTACATGGTACAACAGCTGGAGCTGCCGTCACTGACGTAGAGAACACAGACACGAGGAGTGATGGATTATTCATGTGTAAACAAATATGGCATGTTTGCTCGGGGGCAATCTTTTGGAAGAAATGTCATGCTGAATTGCAGCAAGTCTAGATGACACATGCATTCCCATGGCAGCAGCAGACCAAAACTACATTTTGGTGTACATATATTTAGAGAGGTCCCTGTCGTTCAGAGCTCCAAGTAGGAGAGTGTGGAAAGTGGTTATGTGCCCAACATGAGTAAGACAGGAGGCTAAACCAACAGATTACTAGCACTCCGCCAACTTGTAAAGCCTTATATATACAGGCAAAGACTTTTAGCTGTGGGTGAGGATTCAGATGAACAAGCCCGTTTCCCCCTTGTGGGCTGAGGCAAGAGAAGAGAGTGCAGGCACAGATGATCAAGGAGGCATCGATCGGGACTGATGCTCTTGAGGCTCAGCGGACCAGAGCCTGTCAGCACAGTGAGCTCGTGGACCCACCATTATCTGACACTGAATCAAGGCCGCAATTCTCACAAGTGCAATACACCTACACTGGTATCTGTACTTCCAAATATGCAATAATGCGTTTATATAACTTCACAATCTGACCACTGCACTTCATATTTATTTGAAACCAAAGCCATGACAACACTTTATAATGTGGTGTGTGATTTGTTTGCCTGTCTCAAGAATTTTGGTTATGAATCATATGACAGATATTTTTGATACTACAAGCAAATTTATTATTCAGTATCCTGGAGTTTTAGGTGACATGTTATCATGCAAATGTGAAGATGAATCACCTAATGGCCTTATTAAGGCTGCTTTTGCATGTTGTACTGTATGTGTAGGTTTGGGAATGGGAATAGAGGGTCCATGAACACCTCGTGGCAGGATGCTCATTAACATGGTAAAGCAAAACAGCGGTGATGGGTGCTGGTGTTCGGCTTTTTCATCCTGACAGCTTCACAGCAGAACAACAGGATGTTCTTCCAAACAGCTAAATCTCTGTGAATCTCAGACTCATAATTTATGGCAAGGCGAACAGCTATTGATGTCACTAATGCTGCTGAGTATGAAAATTGTAACCGTCCCTCCAATATCATTCTTCAGCGTGTCCAAACAGATTGACGGATGAAACCCAGTCTTGGGAAAGTTAAATCGTTACTCTTTATCTTTTGCACAGTGCCGGGACTCTGGCAACAACAGGTAGGCCTAAACATTTGTTATTTCAGATCCAATACCCTGAAAACCCTTTCTTGTTGCCTGTTGCATGCTTAGATACACATTTTCTCCTGGATCTGAACACTATATGGCTGTTTGGATACAATTATCATAACATTTCATCAGTGCCAACACCAAAAGCATCACTCCCACACCAAATAACAATAATCATTCTGCTTTGTTGAAATTATGAATACTAGCTTTAGATTTGGGGGTCAAGTAAAGCAACTATAATCTCTTCACTGATAAGCAATAACAGTGGTGCTCAGTTTGTGGTTTGCAGATGCACTTTGAAGATTCAGGTTAGATAAACAGAACTCAAATTGTACAAATAAATCAGTTGTTTGCCCTGAGCAGGAATAGCTAACCTTTCAAGGAATGTCTCACATGCATTCAACTCAAAACAAAGCAGCAGTAAAGATGTTGTTGCCTTTGGCAAATCACTGTGATTTATATGCTGCAGTAAGATGCATCATCATTTGTTTCGTCAAAATCAGATCAGTGGTGTCTGAGATATTGAGTTTGACACATGGATGAACGAACACATGACGTGGTGGCCCTCCTTTAACTGTTCAGTCTAATTTGGAAAAATCAGCAGTGAAATGCATCATTCCCCAAAGTTATGTAAAAATCCAATCAGCATCGTCTGAGATATTGTTAAACAAACATCATGGTATGTCCCTTTAACCTAGCCGTGAAATTTTTAAAGCTGCCAAAGGCTACTCAATACTCAAAGGCTAATTTGTTGAATTATTGTAAAAAGTTTAAGAGGATGAATAAATAAATGGCTCATGTTTTACTCTGTCTGGCTGCCAAACAGTGGAAGTATCATCTCTTGAAGAGGCTCATAATGTACACACATGTAAACACAGCCAAGGAGGTAATAAAAGAGCCCTTTTCAACAGTACAGAACGTCCTCCTACAAAGAACGACCCCACAGGTCATTTGTTCCAACCCTGTAAAACGACCCACAGGAGCAGTGCCCCTCCTGATGGTAAGTGACGTAGTAGAAAGAGCATGAATGGTCAAGTAAGGAGGAGGAGGCTCGGGTGGTGGATGCATTAACAAAACACAGGACTTTCCCTCGGGAAACTCGTGTCCCGAGTGAAGTGAGACTGGTGTTTGCTTTTGTGTTTCCAGGTTTCATTTTCAGTTGCGTTGTGGTGGTTTGTACGTGTTTGTAATTGCGACATAACCCTAACCCTAACCTTAACCCTTTCCTAAACGTAACCAAGTAGTTTTGGTGCCTAAATGCAACCAAACAGCGACCATTTTGAGAGTTAGCTGTGCGCATGCGTGCTACGGCTTTAACAAACAGCCAAGTCTGTAGTTGCTTGCTTGTGTCTGTTCCCCATCCGTCCTGTAGAGGAGCTAGACCGGCATACCTGAAACCGCTCATGTATATCGTTTTGGAAGTCACTGGCAAACGACCTATTCTGTCGTTTAGGTATGAGGATGTGTTGAACTGTAGGAACTTAGCGAGGTGTGCAGTGCCATGAAGACTGTTTCACAGGTTTGACTACAAACCTAACTATTTGCCTAACTAGAGCTGCCTAAACTGATTTTAAAGGGGGAGTTCATGCCATATCAATCAACTCAAACTCTCTACTGAGGAAATCTAACTAGTTGTCCTAAATGCCATGAAATGGTACAGGTGGGCTACTGATTAGCCTGATGAGGGTGCTGTAATGAAAAGTTAAATTAGTCCAACTGACACAAAATGCAACACACATCCAGCTATCAAAGTATACTGTTTGGCCTGGCGGTGGTGCTATAATTACAGGTCCAAAGATTTTGAATTCAAATGTTATATCTCCAGCACCCACTGGTCCAGTTTTGAGGAATCTTGATGGGATAGGTGCATTTTGGTACTGTGTTCTGGTGTTGAAAGAAACTACAATGACTTGCCTGATCACAAATTTCATTCATTTCTTATTACTTCGGGGTTCAGACTCTCAACAAAAGTGTCACTCACATTCGCTTACTCACACTTTCCCTTTCTTTCTCCATCCTCAAATTTATTCATGCACCTGACCTAAAGCTTTGTACAATGTTCCCTGTTGCTCTATTTCTCACTAAAATAATGATTTTCTATTTTCTCATTTGGAATAAAAAATTTGTCTGGGTTTGTATGGTTTTGTAGTCAGTGTATTATTTTGATATATTTATTCCTCTCAGACAGATCCTGTGTCCTCATGAACTGGCAGCAAACAAGGTCCATCATTTTTTTATCTCATACTGTGTCTGCATGTGAATGAAATATTTAAAACATCCGACCTTTAAGCATTTTTTAAGACTTGTGACCTCAAAGCTCTCCTCAACCAGTAAATAATTCCATTAAAAAAGATGTTATGGGGAATACATTCTTTGTAGGTTTGTGTTCATGGTTTTTGTCTACCCTTATTTTAATCGTACAATGTGAATTGTATTCACTTTATTCAATATGTCATCCCAGCAGCACTGAGAAACATATAGTGTTTCTAGTGATAAGGCTGTTTTAAACTATGCAGGCAGTTATGATTCTTCCTGATTTTGGTTAGGACTGTGCTTTTCACATCCTCTGATAGAGATTAAATGGAAGAAAGATGCAGTGTGACAGGAAAAGACAGCCTTTCATCTTGTTTAGATCTCAACACATGGAATTGATAAGTGTCTAATCAAAGGCAAACAACAAAAAACGCACACACACATAAAATAGTGCTTATGAGAAATGAAAAAGGGTTTAAATTTCTTATCATGGGTACTAAAGAGCTGTTTACTTGTTTTTGCCCCAACAAACATTGTGGCGATTTCACATTCATAGGTTCTCTCTCTTCAATCCATCTCGGCCTCTGTTGCCTTAAATCCAATCCTGAATTTGATAGACTGGAGTCAACATTTGTTTATGAACACAAAACTGTTTACGTCATGAATGTCTTTAAAATAGAGAGACAAAAATGAGACAAGGTGATGAGACAGAGAAATAGGAGAGTTGCCCAAGAATTTTTAAAAAATGACTGCAGTCTGTTTATGCCCTTGGGTCTATCCTTGCTGGGTGGAAGAACATAATTTTAGAAGATAATATAATTAAATTTAAAGATGACCTACAGAGGTTTTGGCCACTCGTTTAAAATATTGACTTTAACGAGCAAATTGGGTCCCCAAACAAATACAAAAACAAATGTGTCTTATGGTTTCCAAGCATGCCAACACACCAGAAGCATTAAGGTGATGTAGTACACAATATTGTGTGCAGAGAGAGAGCTTAGGGCCTGTGCATCATCCCAGGCAATCCACACTGGATTGTTTTTCTGTTCTGCTCACTCAGTACCCATGACAGCACATGAGAGACATGACTGACTTTGGGAGAGCAAAGGAATGAAAACCTGATTGTAAAGTTAGTGGAGAAAACTCGTGGATCAAAGGAGACACTGTATTAATAATGGAGAAGCTTTTGATTGGTGGAGAAAAGTGATAGAAACTAGGAGAAATGTGAAACTGGCATTATTCTTACTCGAATGGTACGTTCAAGTGTGCATGTTAGTCAAGCTGTGATATTTGTGTTGGTATCATGGTCGCCTGAAATGTCTGCAACTTGAACCATAAATCAAATGAAGGGGCAGGAGCTTTCTTTTCACTAAGATCTAGATACAAACATCACAGACTTATAAAAATTACAATTTTAAGACTTTCTAAAGAAGGTACATGACTTGACCTTAAAGTAATTCAACAGTGCCACTAGGATCTAAAAACATATTTTCTGTTTGCATGAAATTGTGAATGTAAACAAATCCATGTTGTTCGATGGAAAACACTGTTGGCTGTCATTAATGTTTAAAGGTCTCACCAAAACTCAAAGGTCAGCTTCTTGAAAGAGAGGAAGTGCCTGGACAGCTTCAATGGATCATTCCTCCATTAGTCTCACATAGCCAGACCAATCTCTGCTGAAGAAAGGTCTGGCTCAATGCATTATCATTCTGCTATGGGGTGGGGGGTGGGGGCTTTTTTGTATTTCTTTGAACCAATCACAGTCATCTTAGGCTGCACCAAGCCCAGGATGCAGACGACGCCCTTGCAAAATATTATTGGGGGGGGGACTTGTTTTGGTGGAACCCTAACATTTGCACATAGGAGACCCCTGGTATTAAAATGGCTAAATCCCTGCAAAAGAAAACAGTAATAGTACATAAAAGACATATGTTGACTATGTGATACGACTTTTACTGATATTTCAGCGTGTACGTTGCTAGCTCGGAGGTTGTTGTTGTTGTTTCACATAGCGACAGGGATTTAGAAAACAGTAACAGGCAAATAGCGGAAGGGGAGGAGAATTCACCCTGAAATAGTCAGCCAGTGGCAGGCTTTGTACACACAGTCTGCATCCTGTGAGCCAGACTGTTCCTCCATTGACCCCAGTGACATGTTGGGATGCCGCAGCGGTCATCAACTGGCATCGCAGAAGGTAAGAGGATGGATCAGTAGCAACAAATTCATTATATAACTCTATATTTGGGACGTGTCATAACAGAGCATAAGGGAAGGAAAGGGGGGGCAGTAAATAAAGAAATAATGTCTGAGTTTAATGGAGCAGTCACAGTAGGAACTTCCATGTACCTTGTGGGGGTTTGTTGGATGCTTCATCCTTTCTACACAGTTGTTCATTTTTCCCTTCTCTCCCCAAATCGCTTCTGTTCTTCTAAAGGCAAGTCATACCTTGGAGGATATGAAAAGACGCTACGTCTGAAAATAAGGATTTAGGTTCTTTTTGAAAAAAAGTAGAACTTTTCAAAGTGGAGTTTAGTCCTCGAATGAACTTGTTTAGAAAGTTGGCTTAATCATGTATTCTTTGTGTAAAGCAGGTATGCCGGCCAAACTTATAACACTCATCAAAAGATAGCTCATCTTTAGGATATGGCTGTCTATTTGGAAAATAGAGTCGAAAATGGAAAAATAAAAAAGCTTTCTACCTGTTTATATTTTTCTTATATCTCTACCCATACCCCCTCTCCATAAATAAATGATCACAGATGGACACAAAAACATTATTGTTACAGTTCATCTCTTGTCAGGTTGCAGCTGGTTTGACCCTTCCACTCCTTGCTGTTATTAGCTTGTAAAATTATTGAAAACTACCATAAAGTAGTTTAATACAAATATCAGTGATACAATGAAGACTTTAAACTAGGGCTTTCAGCATTAACATGTTAATTACACATGATTAATTAGGTGCATAATGAGTTTATGTTTTCTAATTGCATTAATTGTATGTTTTTGTTTTCTAATCAAAGAATAATATATTGCATAGTGCACTCTTGCACAAATGACTTAAAAGTGCAGGGTGCGATATCTTTCTTTCATGAGTTTCTGTCCCACTGTCCTACTCATGCACACAAGACATAAATCTAGATGTGTGAGCGATCTATCATCAGTCTCATTATGCTGTAGCTCTTTCTTTACTTTTCTCGGCAAATGGCAATGAATTTGCCATTTAGTGGCTTTTTTGTTCAGTTCCTTCTATTAGTTTCAAATAACTAAAAATTTTACTTGGGATCTCAGCTCCACACTAATTCATCAGAGAGTTGTAGCTTTCGGGGATTTCCCAGTGAGATGCTGAATCACTACTGAGTCTGATTACCTTATCTTCATTAGGAGGAAAAAGAACAAGTTTAACTTAAATCTGATGGCCTGATTTAATACAAAGGAGCACCATCCCTAAGGATAGCATTAAGTGAGACACATTCCTATGTCCTGAATTTTGTATAGTATTAAATTCTGCATACTAATGGAGACATTTGTCACAATGATCCTTCCACTCCAAGCCACATGATGCAGGTGTTGACTGTCTGCGGCCAGTGAGAGGCAGTAAGTCAAGACAAATCTTCTTTGTCTCCTTATGAAATTAAAATGCAAAAACAGAAGTAAAGCAAATGATGGTAGAAAATAATAATAATAGAGAGAAGATGAAGAAGGAGAAAAAGTTCAAGAGAATACTTTGAAATGTACATGTGAAATAATCTTAAGCTTATTTGTTATTCAGTCCTGGAATTGTGGCAAGGTTTCTGCTAAAATCATTATATCTTTGTATGTTTCAATAAATGAGACCATGGCTGAAGCAATTGAGAGCCTCTGTCTCACGCTAGTGGTAATGGCTGCTTGTGCAGGTTAAAATTAAGATAAAAAATTAAGAACATAATTTCAATAAACACTGTGGCTTATTGTCCAAAGAGAATCTTTGTCTCTTAGGTCATTCTCACTTTCTCATTACTAAAGTAGATAAACATGTTGGAAGTGAGTTTTCCACAAGTATTTCACACGCTCCACCATCTACTATTGAAAAATTCAATAGTGCTTGAGCTCCATTTTCATCATAATAACAGATGTGCAGTAAACCAATCCCCTTTTGCGATATAAAGCGCTTTAGATTTGCCATGAAATCCAACCCAGTGTCACACAGCACAAATGAGGCTGCCAATCTTTTCAGCAACAGTCCAGTTCGTTTATACTAATCACACCAATGTCTCAAAATTGATGGCCTATTGAAGTTAAAATCTTACATGTAGCACATTTAAGATGGTGTTGATAACTTTATTCACAAATAATTTTAATGAAGGTATAATGTATGTATGAGGAAAATTTCTTAGAGCTCAGCAGGAAAGACAGAGATTTTCCAGTGAGAGGGAGTATTGGGGGTCAAATAGTGGTATGCTGGTGAAATTTACACAGCTGTTCAAATAAGATTTATTATTTATCTGTCTTTTAATGTCAGAACCCAATTCAATATAAAGAAAGAGGGAATTTTTGACTCAAGTTACTGCTCTAGCATACCTTACTAAGCACCTTAACAAGAGCCAGACTCTGTGTGTTTGTTGGTTCGATCGTGTGTTTCTAACATTTTGGGTAATGCACAGTGCTTAGGGGAATTACAGTCGGGGGATCAAACCCAAACTATTGTTTTGGTGTAAAAACAACATAATTTCCCTCACACCAAACATGCACACCACCCACAGAGTTTATCAGTTTTGTAAACAAAACTAACCTAAACTAAGACTGTCATGTAGCATGTTCACAGTTCTCAAACAATGTTCTTCAGCAATAGTTAATAAAGATATCCCTTACTGTGACAACTGTGTATATATATTTAACATTTCTTGGTGAGCAATAACTGAAGCTAAGCTATTGATTTTCTTTTGATCACACACTGTGACCCAAATATACCAGGAGGGGCCCAGTAGAGGGTGATCACCCCAAAAATCTTACAGTTTTATTAAAAAAAACACACAAAAAAACATGTTGAAGCTATCAAACATTGCAATTTAATATTACAAGACACAAAATATCGCATTTTGAGGATGTGCTGCATTTGGTCACAAATGCAACAAAAAAGGTCAGATGATAAAATGTTTAGAAAATCATAAGATTTAGGAAGATGATGAAAATCCAAAGTGGCATGAAATTCATATTAATTAATCAATTAATCTGCAGTGATGACTGGAGGGAGGTGACTCATTCTGGTGAGCTAGAAAACGAAGCTATTACTGGAATATTGACAAACTCTCTGGGTGGCTCCACTTCATATGAGGTTGCCACAATTTTCCTAGAGAATCAACACCTGCAACACCGACCTGGAGTGTCTGCGCTACGCTCGACATGCATTCATGCTTAGGTGCTGTAATGCTGCAAACAAATTAGGACACCAGAAACTTTCCTCAGGGTCTTGGAAAGCTCAGTGAAACATGAGTCTATCTGACTACTCTGTTATTAATTCTACGCTTAGGCTATTTTTCAAGGTAAATGTGTATGCTTCTAAGCAAATAACTAGCAAAGTGCCAGTGTCTTCTCAGGTCTAAATGAGTGTGTACCAAATTAATCAATTGTGGTGTAGGTGTGGTGCTGCCATCATGTCTGCTCAAGGCTACATCTGTGTGAACATTACAGGCACGCTAAAGCTAAATAAAATAAAACATCACGCCATCAGAACAGCTACATCTCGTGCGTCTAATGCCTGTGCCTCCATACTGTGAAAGCCATAACTGCTGCACCACCAGTCCGATTCTGATGAAACTTGAAGGGATGATGCATGTTGTTACTGATTGGCCCGAGGGTGCCTGCATGTTTACTTGTTTGTACTTGTTTCTTTGTTGTAGACAACTTAGCTGACAGGCTACATGCAATGATAAATGTGCTATGAAATCAGAAATAGCCAATAGCAGTACCATAGTTAGTGTTGTTATGGGTACGTTTTGTTTTTTTTTTTTTTTTTTTTGCAGATGGTATTTAATAGTACCAATTCATCTGCACTTTATCTATTGTATATGTCACAATCGTAACCATAATAAAAAACTACCTCTTTGGTAATAATATAATTGTTATATTTGAACAAAAACTTTGTGGGAAAAAAAAAAAATAAAACAGCAATTGCGAGTTTCAAAACCTTCTGACCATGTTGTGGAAGTACAGTTGAGTGGTCATTTGTTTGATGACGTGCTGCACTAAACCTTTCTTTGAGCAGTGAATACATCATCCAGCAGGATCTTTTGCTGTAGGTTTTAGAGTCCTTTTTAGTCCACAATGTTCCAGCTTTAATCTTGTCATCATAACATCTTTTTTCCTGTTGTGGCTGACAGTGCCATTACTTCCAAATGACATTTTGTATATAATAGAAATGTCACCCCTTGATTTCTCCATCCCAGTTTTATTGTGATTTTTGGATATGTTTTCCATGGACAAACTGTAATTATGTGAGGATATTTGAATAGAATAGAATAGAATAGAATAGAATCCCTTTATTGTCATTGTCATGGTTAACAATGAAATTAGGTGCCATCCTTCAGTACAGAACCATCCTTCAGTGCAGGTCACTGTTGTGACCTAAAAAACTACATGCAACAATTGTATGCATGGAGGCTATGATTCGAAATACACTGTTTTGTACGCTATTAAAAGTAAACATCAGAGGTATTCATTGTGAAACAAGCAATTTTAACATGAGTTAAAGCCTGAAGTCACAGGAATTCCATTGTCAGTCGGTGATTATCTGTTAAAATAGGCTGTGAAACCCTGTAAACCAAGAGTCCTGTTATGACTCCACATGTTCGTCACAGTCTCTCTTTTGACATGTTAATGTAGCACCACAGTATCACTACTAACAATGATACAGTGGGATTCAACTTTGTACCTCCTCTTTTGCATTTGTATTGCCCACCCATGCACAGATTAAACACTGAACTCTTTCATGCTCCCAGCAAGCTTGTAGAATCCCTTTAGTACAGTGAGATTCTTTGTGTACTTACAAGTTAACCCAGTGTTTGCATTTAGCTCATTCCCTCTAATCTGCAGTGGCATTTGTCCCATTTTTACCTGCAGTGCTGATACTGGGGAAGCTTTAAAGCAACACTACATTATCTAAATGACTGTGCTCAGACTGTGTCCAGCTTCTCAAGAAAAATCTTATCTACAAAGCTACATAGTATACTCCAAAAATCAAATATAGATCTTATCTATGCTAGGTAAATAGTTTTCATACAAACACCGAGAGAGTCTCTTGGCCATGCATGTGCACTGCTTATCTCCTTCCTGGTCTGTACAGGTGGTTCTCTGCAAGAGGCAGTTCCTGGTTTCAAGCCTATCCAAGTTTTGAAAGCACACTTGTCATAGAGTAATGCAAGGGTTTGTAATTGATAATAATACCATCATGTAATATGATTGGACAATTTGTACCAAAGATAGAATGTATTTTGTGATAGACCTTAACTTTTTTGAGATTCACTGGCCAATTTCTGCCCTATGATTTAATATATTAAATGTCTGTGACAAGCCTGGTTCATAGATGAAGCAATGAAGGAGGTGAGGTTAAAAATTGGTTCTCAGAAAATCTAGTGAGAAGTCTTACCTACACCGACCAGTGCCAGCTAAACTTCATTAAAAGACCCACAACAGGACCAAAAGGCTATGTTACAAATTTAATAAATCTGATCTGGCGATTTTGAGATATTGTTTGCAATTGCAGTGCCCCTAAAGTCCAAAACAAAAACACCCTCTCCCATGTAAAAACACAGAATAAGCACATAATTTATTTAGCACTCAGGCCAAC
Organism: Neoniphon sammara; assembly: GCA_900302535.1. Taxonomy (NCBI): domain Eukaryota; kingdom Metazoa; phylum Chordata; class Actinopteri; order Holocentriformes; family Holocentridae; genus Neoniphon; species Neoniphon sammara. The sequence continues at coordinate 43,272 of OMKZ01017196.1, forward strand.
AATAAGTCAACAGACTCAACCATTAAATTGTTTACTCATGTTATGGAGTCAGTTGAGTCCAAATGGTCCTCACTTAAACCAATCCCTTGGCAATTTTGATTACTGCAGCTTTAAGGCCCAATACAGAGTCTAGCACCTTTCATGTCACTTTGTGGACCCTCAAAGTCAATCTCCCATTCCTTGTCAATTGTGCAGCTACATACAGCAAATGTCTTGTAGTGACATTACTGGTCATACATTTTGTTGTACCTTGACAGAGCAGTTTATGTTAAGAGATACTGATTTCCAAGTCTAAGATCATATGAATAACACATGACTATTCTAATTTTTTTTTCCCTCCACATCACACAAAACTTCACAGATTAAAGATATCTCTCTGGCGTTTGCTTCTTTGATGATACCGTTAAAAATAGCTTAATGTAGTGAGGATTCTATAGGATAATCTGAGCTTCATCAGCGCTTTCAAGAACAGGTACAAGAACATTCACAGTGTTCGATATGTGGTGATTCATCTCTGACAGCCTGCATCCATCAAAAGGTCACCTTTGCCAGGCTCTAATAAATTGCCTTGTCCTCATCTTTCTGTTGTGGTTGCATTTAGGTGCATTTTCTGTTCATTTCTAAGTTAAGTAAAGTTGAGCATCTAGATAAAATTTCGAAAGACATCCTAAAGTGGATTTATTTATTTATCCGTTCATTTATTTATTTATTTATTTTGTCTTGCATTATGCCCCCTCCTTAATTTACTTTGCATTCTCCTGGTACCAGCAGGCTATTACAAAGAGATTAAACTCCTGGGTCACTGCAGCCTGCCTCTGGAGTGAGCAGCTCTCTTCATCGCTTTTTTGGCTTCACTTTTAATGGAAGGCATTAAAGTGGACTGGAAGGCAGCCTCTTCCTCCAAAGCTGCCAACAGTGGGCTAACTTCACTTAGCCAACCACAAGCCATGTGGCACTATGCCTCGCTCATCTCCTCAGCCAATGATTGAGCCTTATTGTCCGCATTTAGTCAAAGTGTTAGCAATCATGTCATTTGTTTTATGTTGGTGAAAATTATATCATCTTGAAAATCAAATCAACTCAGTGGATATGCGAGCATGTGGCCTAGTCCTGTTGGGTAGGTAGTGGCTGAATAACTTGCTAATTAACAGAATTTATTACCCCCCTTCAAAAAAATAAAAAATAAAAAAATAAAAATAAATAAATAAATAAAAATACCATCCCTCACTGTAGTGATTATGCGTTGCATGCATGATGCTTATGTCATATTCTGGTATGCAGAACCACCGTAATATGAGTGAAGGATTGACATAATGCATATGTATAATTAAATAACATATCCAGCTAAGACAATGCTGCAAATCGCTATAGGCCTGCCAGGTTGCTCTTAGCTGCTTTTAAACACCACAGTAGCTGTCTCCAACGTAGCAAACTGCATGAAGCCTTCTGCATAGCCTAGCAGCCCAGCCTACTAACAACTAGGACACAATTTGCAACTTTTTCCCAAAGTGGAGAGAACAACTTGATCATTGGCTGAGGAGACGAGTAAGGCTCAGTGCCACATGGCTTGTGGCTGGTTTAGAGGAGTGTTGGCTCACTGTTGGCAGCCTTAAAGGAGGCAGCTGCCTTCCAGTCAATACTCAGGGAACAAAGGTCTCTTGTGCCCAGATGTGAGGTTCAGAGACCTTGATGTTATTTAAAAAAAATAATAATTTGAATTGGTAAAAGTGCATTTGTAAGGTTTAGTGAAGAGGCTAAGTTCAATATTAGTCACACTCACTTTCAAGCCATTGAATGCAATGGCATTAAATTTGAGTAAATACATTCAAACATTTTCAAAAATAATTTATTAAAGATTTTTTCAATTGGGTCAGTATGAGCATTATAAATTCATATCTAAGCAATTCAAATACAGTTTCTTCTGGCAATTCAGCCAAAGCAGAGAGCAGTATAAAATATGTTAAACAGACTAATTGGTCTCAGATACAAGGAGTGAATTTAGTACTGTGCGCGGCCAATGGTTTGTTTCTGGAGGATTCACTGACTAGTGTAACTATTAGGACATATAGAATATAAAAATAGTT
>OMKZ01017196.1:62668-107769 GCA_900302535.1 Neoniphon sammara
TTTCCACTTCAACTAGTGCAGTTTATTATTCCAGATAGATTCGAACTGATAAACAGCCACAGTACACTGGAGTTGAAAAAGTATTTGTTGATCTCAAAACACCCCCCCCCCCAAAATAATAACATGTTGCTAACACTGTTACTCATAATAATCTACAGACCTCAAGTTTGGTTTTGAACATCTTTTTGTCACTAGGAGAAAGTGGAAATATATTTCTATATTTTCGATGAACTGTTCCTTTAATACCTTTGAAACTGTTTTCCTTCAGGATAAGGAGCAAGGAAAGAACATTGTAGTGGTGGGGAGCTGGAACGCTGAGGAGCATCTCGAGTGGGCCAAAAAGAACGTCGCCCGCTCCTACCAGCTGAAAGACGACGGGGTGCAGAAAGTCAAGTAAGCTGTTCATCTCCTGTTAACATTAGAGCCTGACTGATATGTCAGCTGGCCGATGTTATTGGTCGAAATTGGCTCATCACAGATAGATTGGTACCAGTGTATTTGCTGACCAATATGCAAAAAAAAAAAAAAGACAGTACATATTGTAGTAAAAAGCACTTAGGATCATTTAAAAAGGGTTCTGATTAGTTTGTCCAGCAGACTCCATTGTTTATAGTACTTTGTATAGCATATGTGTCAGCACTGCAGTATATATATAAAAATAGGCCAATATATATTATAAGTTTTTTACTCTTAAATATTTAATGGTGTCAGCTTCAAAAATCCAGTATCAGTCAGGCTCTAGTTAAAGTAAAATTGAACTTTGGTACCGTGCTGGGTTGTATTGTTATCTGGATGTGATCTGAGTCCACATGGTGGTGAAATAGCCTCATTAGTTGCAAAGTTGCTTTGTATCTGTTCAAAGTGTGATACAAAGCATGGCAAAACTATTCCCAAAATAACATTTTTAGTACATAAACGGTTGCAAACAAAGCAAATTATGCCAATTTGAAAATAAATAAATAAATAACACACACACACACACACACACACACACACACACCCAAGTCCTGGTGCCATTTTTTGAGGAAAGGAAATGGCTCATTATTTTCCTATTTGTATTGCAAAGTAATTCCTGCAGGTAGCATCTGCAGGTAATTCCTGCATAGTAACCCTGAGCCAGGGAGGAACAGCCTGATTGTACTTTCACAAATAATTGTAATTACATGAAAAAAAAAAAAAACAAAGGTACCAGGACTTCTTGTTTTTTATATTGCCGTAATTGACATTCTTAGGATTCATTAATATACTTAAAGTGTTATTTTTGGAGTTGTTTTGCTGCACTATGGCAGTGAATGGAGAGATACAAATACAGTATTCTGGATTAGAAGCCCAGGGGAGCACAGTGCAGCTAATGAGGATATTTCACCCACATGTGGACTCAGATCACGTCCAGGTGACTATACAACCCAACACTGCACCAGAGTTCAGTTTTGCTTTAACTACAGATAGAACTGAGATCATTATTGTAGTTCTGATTATTTTTTTGTTGTTGTGTAGGTTGGTCTCCCACTTTTACGGCCACGGGGACATGTGTGATCTGACAGGGAAGCCCAGACAGGTCATCGTCAAACTCAAGTGAGTCTCAGCCTCGAACACCCCTGAGAAGGAAGGATAGCGCCGGTCCAGTGACATAGTCCTGGGCTGACGCGTGAGTAAGAAAATAGCCTCAAGTTTCCCAATTTAGTCACTCATCTCATTCCTCTTCTCTCTGTCAGATGCAAGGAGTCCGACTCCCCTCATGCTGTCACTGTCTATATGCTGGAGCCTCAGACCTGTCAGTACATCCTTGGGGTAAGTAGACGAGTGATCTCTGACAAATGAGTCACACAAACTGACCCACACACATGCACACACACACAATAGTAACATATGAGGTATTGCATTGAGCCGCACACAAAACCACAAACTCAGTGATGTAATTTTGAACTATAGCTCCTACACATTCACTTTATATTTCCCTTGTCACTGTATAATGTATGTCTTGTGTTATGTTCTTAACACTTACTCGTTTGTCATCGTTTTTAAAAAATACTCAGCGCTCAGTGGTGTCAATCCTAGCTTTAAATTGACTGCTGTCACAGCTAATAAAGACACCATTAATAAGAAAACATGGATGTGACAATAAAGTTTCTAAGGTGACATGTATTGAGGGATTATTATCTGGCAGAGGCTTCCATTTCTTCCTGCAGGTGCCAGGTGATTGATAGCAAGCAGAGCGAAGCATAATGTGCGTGCTGATGTGAACACTTAGCTATAATGAAATAATGATGAACCGAAAAACAGTGACAAAACCAAATTACGGCTTGATGTTCACCGTGATGGATTATGTGGCTCAGGCAGTTTCCAAATCTGTGAATATTTTTTTTTTATACTGTACAAGCATGAGGGGAAGCAAATGGCTTCTTCTGAAAGTAGAAAAATGTGTCTTTGTATTTCCATCTATAGTGGCTTTGTCCAGGAACTACACACAAAAATAAATAAACAAAAAAAAACAAAACATTTCCTTTCTGGAATTTCTAGTAAATCATGGAATTTTGAAAAGTCTGTTCGAGACAGGAAAAGTCCGGGAATTTATTAAATTCTTGGGACAACTCATGAAATATCAGGGAATTTTGTTTGCCTCAGTTTACAAAAACAAGTTATTCACCTAACAATTTTTTTTCTATTGTGTTCATGCTGCATCCACAGAGTAAAGCTAAGCTATAATTAACTTTAAAAAGACTTCTGATGCTGAATTGCGTTTAAAGGCTTGGTCAAGGAAAAAAAAAAAAATCATGAAAAGTCAGGGAATTTTACCTTTGACATCAGTTAGTATTGTCCATTTGCTCAAAAGCAGTTTACCTTTTGTGTTTTTTTCTGTCGATCAGGTTGAGTCTCCAGTCATATGCAGGATTCTTGACACCGCTGATGAGCGTGGACTTCTGTCGATCTCCAACTGAACAGACAAAGATCACATGACAGCAGGTGGGCATGAAGGAAACGGAAATGTGTACTTGAAGAGAGAGGACACTGAAATAGAAATAGAAGACGGCGTGAAGGAAGAAAAGATGCCCATAACACTGCAGTGAAAGCCAGAATAAAGGCTGAGATAGTTACAGGTTGATCCTGAGGCCGGCTTGATGAAACCCAGGAGCACAACCCCAGCAGCCCGTAACCTGATCTGTGCAACAGGCCATGCTGCACTCAAGCAGACAGTCAAATTCAGACTTTCAGATATCAAAGTGAAATTGGGCAGACACCTCACTCCATAAGGGAATGAACCCGTTCCCTGTACTTCATATCTCCTTGTGTTAATTAATGGCAAGCAAAGGAACGATGAATCAGGGGATTCATTATCATCAGGGGAATCGACAATGTTCATGGTGGTTTTTATTGTCATTTTAAGTCTGTTTGGGTATGTGGGTAATTTGAAACAATTAGCTGCTTGACTGTGGCACTTTGCACTTGTCGGTTTGAGACAAAGTGAGTTTGAAAATGTGTTCTAGTGAGAATGTGAACTTGTTCTGTTATTTTACAGGATGAGTGAGTGTAATTTATGAACTAGCTTGTGCTGTGAAATAGCAACAGGTGAGTGTTTGATTAAAATTTCCAATATGGATGTCAGGCATATGTCTGTCTGTGGGTCCCTATAAGAGGTATTTTATGGTTTTATAAGGACACACTGGGATTCTGATCACTGCTGTACTGTGGAAAAATAAATCAATAAATTGGCTGCAAAGAATAAAAGTAAAATGAAATGAAGCCTAATTCAGTGTTCATTTACAATAGTACAGAGGCAAAATGATTAAAATTGTGCAAGACATTTGATATTTACATCATGCCAAGAGATGAGATTTTTATATAGACTTTTTGTCACAATCACCTTTGAAACACAAGAACATTTTGGTTTGGACTAAAGCAGCATCATCAGTTGAGAGCCACCAGGGGGTGCTGATAGTTAGTGTGTGATATAATCTTCTGTACTTAATGTTAGGGCCACATTTACAGTACACTGAGGTGTAGAACAGCAGCAACAGAAGGTCTGAAGAAGCTCAACCATTTTAATTCTTAAAAACGGACTTAAGCCAAGACACAAAAATCTGCTGCAACTTCTGTTGTAACTTCAGTGTACATGGTAAAAATATTTATTTGAGCTCACAGAGCCAATTCCACCGGGCAGTAATGGAGCTTATATAGAGCACTTCAACATTAGGGGCATTAAAATTTGCTGAAATTCCAAATCAGTGCTTATTCATGAGTATGCATAAATTCCCAAGGCAGATTTGCTGTCTAATAGTTTTTCATTGGATATTTCAATGAAATTTGGGGGAAAAAATTACTACACAAACAATATTTTACCACCATGTCCTCAGCTTATTATATAAGAAGGGTCAGTTGATGGATCTGGTGTAGGGATATAGTACTTCAACTATTTATTACTATAAGTATTTCAACAAGTATGTCAACTTTATGGTAGTTATACAACCCCAGTGGACATGAAGGCTAGAATAATATCTATAGTAATATCACATAATAGTACCACACAAGTCTGTCATATGTTCATTCACTGACACTGCCATCTGGAAGCCAACAAAACAGGTAAGCCTCAAATCCACTGCACTTGCCAAACATTTATTGAATTAGAAAATGTATGAGGTTCACAAATACAGTTTTCCTGTGAAGAGAAAGACCGCGTTAAGTGCAACCATGTGCCATCGAGAGCCACATCTAGGCTTGTGCAGGTTTTCATTCCAGCGACTACAGCAGCTTATATCACTGATCAGCATCTTCCACCAGAGAGGAGCGATCAGTGAAATCAGCTGGTATAGTGTCTCGTTGGAATGAAAACCTACAGACTTGTGATGGAACATGGTTGGGTACCTCTGGTGTATAGTATGAAATTGCCATGTCTGTAAAAACAGTCAGTTCAATAACACTAAATAACACTTTGGGACAGACATTTCCATTACAAATCTGCTCTTGAACAAAACTGTCCTTAGTTTTCATGGTGAAGCCTAGAGTAGAGATTACTTATTAAATTTTTTCACTCAAGTGAACTTTACATGTATTACCACTGCAGAAAAGAACGAAAGGTTAATACTAATTCCAAATACAGAAAATGGGATATTATTGTGTTGCTCTCGTGAATCACATTAGATTTAAAGCCATGACAAAGATTGTGCAAACCTTTTCTGTTTTGCAGCTCATTAACTAGACTGAGGGTATGGGAATCTGGTGCACTGAGGTGCTTTCAAAGTCTTGGAGTGCTTCTTGGTGGGTGTGGTAGTGCATGGCTACATAGGACTTAGCAAAGCCAAATGTCTGAGAGCTGACAGGCTGCAGGCTGTTGGGGGAGCTGGGCCCTGCAGAGGGACTGCTGTTATAAATACTGTAGTAGGGCTCAATACGGGTGTTGATGGGTGTGGAGGTACTGGGGGGACGAGGTTTGCGTCCACCTGTGGCCCTTGGGCTGCCAGCACAATCCCTGGAGTGACTGGGCCCACATGCCTGGTCCACCAGCCTCCTTTGGGGCTTGGGTGACAGTACATAGGCTGAGTTGGTCTCGTGATGGGAGGATTTATTGCGATTGACTTCCAAGCTGCCTTTCCCCATCGCATGCAGGCGAGTCTTTTGCTTGCAACAGAGAAAGCCCAGTGCCACCCACTGAAGGCAGCACAGCACGCGGCGGCGGAGGCCGGCACTGTTGCGCGAGTACACAAACGGGTTGATGCCTGACTTGAGAAAAATGAGCACAAAGCCGCACAGTTCAAACTGGTAACGTGCAAAGCTGCTCTCTGGTGATAAGACATCCTGTGCCAATGAAACTCCCATGGGCAAGCAGCAAAGCAGCACAGAGAACACTATCACCACACAGGTGACCACGGCCTTGGAGTCCTTGGCAGTGGCCAAATTGACTGTGGAGACCAGCTGACAGCATGTGGCTCCTTGGGCAGCGCCTGGCACCAGAGGCTGGCTCGTCCTGTTGGCGTAGGTGTGTGTCTGAACATGCTGCAGTTTGTTGTAAGTCTGGTTGCGGTAGAGAGAGGGGGCCTGAACTGCACACTGCATACCCTCAAAGCCTGCTGCAATGAGAGGGGGTGGCGGTGGGGGGCGTGTGGCGTCTACATTGATGATGGGACATTTCCTCACCTGGGCATTCTTCCTCAGTGTCTGAGCAATCATCAGATAGGACACCGACACAACAGCCACACAAAAGGCAAAGTCCGCCAGGTAGATGTACAGCACAACCCGGGCCTGCCCACCTGGCAGGCCAAAGTGGGGCAAGCAGGGTCCATCTTTACGTGGAAAAGCTCGCATGGTGAGGAGGGCAGCCATGGTGAAGCTGGACGTCCACAGCAGGGCAGTGAGGGCCAGGGTGCAGGGGAAGGAGGCTGTACGGTTAGGCTGCTGCCCCAGAACCATGCGCAGTCTGTGCAGGGCAATGACGGCCACCGTCTCCAGCGACATGATGATGAAGCCCGAGCTGGTCAGGTGGAAGGCGAAGCAGAAACTCTTCGACACGCCGTCTCCTCCCCCTGCGTCTAAGAAGAGCACCAGCGCAAACATTGGGGCGGTCACACAGCAGATGAACAAATCGCAAAAGGATAGGTTGAGGATCATGAAGTCAAAGTTGGTGCGGAACTTGCGAAACGCTGGGTCGAAGAAGGATAGGAACACCACCAGGTTGCCATAAGAGCCCAGACAAAAGATGAAGATAAGGAGGAGCGAGCAAGAGGTCAAGGTGGCAGTGTGGATGACGGCCCATCCTGAGGGGGTCTGTGTGTTCAGGGTGCCATTGAAGTTCTGCTGTCTTGGCACATCCACCAGGTCTGATGGCGTACCAGTGGTGTTCATTGTATCAGTAACAGTTTGTGATGATCACAGGCTCACTGGTTTGAATATCATTCCTTTATTGGAAGGGCTTTAGTATGACAATATCTGCTGCCTCCTTGATAGAGTCCTAGGAAAGATACAAAACCACATATTACACATTCTGTCGTGCAGAGGAGAGAATACAGTGTTCATCCATCCACTAGTAAATGCAAGTAGCTGTGACATATAGGCCTGCTAGATTTTACATAAATATATGAACCGCTACATTTGGCCAGTAATGGCCTATTCCCTTTCCTCCTCCACCAAAGATACACATAAGAAATCTAAGGGACATGCATGTTTGCATGTACGTTTCAGCCTAGATGCATCATTACATTCATCCATACAATGCTGTGCACCTCACGCACAATGAAAAAATATAACGTACCGTCCGTAATAGATCGTGTATCCATCATCTTCTCATTTGATTTAGTCCATCTTCATTTTTAAGATCTGGCAGTAATTGAACAGACCGCGGCTTGAAAAAAAGCGCATTTTTTAACAGTCGGCCTACCAAAAAATAAGAGATCTATTGGAAAATAATTAAGTAGACGACGTTTCCTTTCACGTCCATGTTACCTTTACCGCGTTTACAGCGCCAAGAGTCCCAAGATATTCGATTTCTTAACGATGAATCCATTCTTTACAGGAGCGATGGCCACTGGACGTGCGCTGAAAAATGAGTATGAAGTCACTGCCTACGTATCCAGGCATGGATGTAACATCTACTGCATTCAAGTATCTCCAAAGCTCACCTCAGTTGTCCTTACTACTATAATTTGCCACAAAGCAGCCTAACCGGGACCAGGACGAAAAGCTTTTTTTTTCTGTAGCCTCACTACATAATCACAGAATTTCAATCGCAACTGTGCCGCGCTGAGAAAATGTTATCTAAGCTTTTACAGTAATGCAAAAATAAATGTGAGTTGAATGATATTAATTGAAAACAGCATACCCCGTGACAAAATTACGCAAATGAATTTGCTGTTAAAAAAATAAATAAATGAGAGAGAGAGAGAGAGAGAGAGAGAGATTCTTCCTATTTGTTTAGCAATAGCATTAGGGATGCAAATGTTAATGAAAATACAAATATTTTGTCATTATTATTTAAAATTGTCTGTGCATTTGATAAATTATATTATTTCAAATGACATCTGTGCACCTTCCACTGCCGTCCTTGAACAGCAGCTCAACAACGTGGTTGCTAGGAGACACGTCAGCAGCAGTCTGAGAGGTGATTTTCTGTGAGCGCATTAATATTTAAAGCAGGGACGGGCAATCATATGCCATGGAGGGCCTACAGTATGCAGGTTTTTACCCAAAACACCAACCAAACAACACCAGCTGATTTCATTGTCTCGTCTCTGTGGCTGGAGTGAAATCAGCTGATGTTGTCTTTGGTTGGGATTAAACCTGTAGACTTTCCCAAATTACTGAGATGCTGTCACATTTTTTTTCATTGTGTCACGTGTGCGTTTATTGGATATTTTCCAACGAAACTCGGCCAATCAAAATTGAGAATCTTTGATTGCCTTTTAAAGAAATAACTTACGTAACACTCAAAAACGTTGTGATATCTGCGTTGTCGTCACGCCCTTAACAAAAAGTAATTACCATTTTTTTCTAATAAAAGTAAGTACCATTTTTTTCTGATTTGGGTTCCAAGTAAATATTGCGAACCATCAGTGCTCCTACACTCTCCAGATCCCCTTTGAATATGGACCCATGTAAAAAAAAACAAAAACAAAAACAAAAAAAAACAACCACCAAAAAAATACCAACTTTGTGTTTTGATTTTGCTCTTGTGTAGTCATTCATTAGAAGCTTGGATATGTGCCTGTCTTCCATTTATTAAATCAAAAGTGATTTGTGAAACAAATTTAGGTACAATGCAGTTACAATTCAGTCTTCAGCCTTTATATAACAATTTTATATTTGAAATCAGCAAGTAATCTTCAATACTGTTAAGGTGTCTTCATATTAATATCTTTGCAGATTTGGAGGCATTTATAGGAAAAAGTGATGATGTAATGGATTCCCAGGTCCTAAAAGCCCTCATTTCAACATTTATCAAGACCCTTTTTAAGTCGAGGGTTAAATTTGGAGCTGCATATTTCAATACTGTGAGACTGTTCTTCAATCAAATGTCAAAAACATCAACTTCAGTTTTTGTTACAAACAATTTATTGTTTTAACTCATTCAATAAGCAAACAGTACATCTAAAAAAGGAAGAAAAAAAAACACTGCAGTTTTGGCACTACACTACATGTAAGTGAGGTACTAAATGCTTCAATTGGACTGGTTTCAAGTCTTCAGGGGAAAAACAAAATCAAATCAAAATAATATCTCACGGGATTTTAGAAAAAGGTAAATGATACCGAGGAACAAAGGGAAGAGGTCACAATTATGGACAGGCAGTTTGGTTGTTTCCTTGCATTGAGACACATGCCATGATAATCAAACCGTGCGCAGATCCTCACAGCAAACGTGTCACACAGCACAGCATTGGGGAGCTTTCTCTCTCCCTTTCTATGTGAGAGTAGATTAAAGCAAGTTCCACTGCTAAAAGCTCAGCAATCTACTCATAATCTCAGCAACACTTTCTATGAAATGAATTAAAATATTAGCACTTCAAAAAAAGAAAAAGAAAATCAAATAAATAAATAAATATGTTTGTGAATGTTTGCTATAACATGTTATATACACATACATGATGCATATAATCATATATAGATCAAACAGCCACACAAACATGGTGTGTGTTCCAGGTTAGAGTCTAATCTAAAGGAGACCATTGTGCAATAGTCCTTCTCTCTGGCTAGTTAACAAACACTTCACTATTGGAAGATAGTAAAGAGTATGTCCTCTGCTGGACAATGTGTTGGCTCAGAGTTGATACTCGGGATATAATCCTGAGATGTGTGGGACACCCGCAGATGTCTTCATGCATCCCACAAACACGCATACGCGCTCACACACACACACGCACACACACCTGTGCACATAAACACACTAAGCAAATAAACTCAAAAAAACAAAAACCAAAACTGTACAATAATGTTACAAACTGCAGGCTGTTCATTCCTGCTATGATTGAACCTTAAATATTAAGTATAGTAGAAATGTAAATGAGACCTAAATACATAAATACACAGCTCTTCAGTCCTTGTGTGTGCCACTCTGTGTCTGGGGTGCAGCACTCTGCCAGTCATCAGTCAGGACCTGGGGCCTCTTCCCTCATGCAGGCTGGTGTGGGTTCAGTCTGAGGTTAACCCAAACTGATGTAAAAGGAGGAAAAAATATATATAAAAAAGGTGGCTCAAGGAGTTCTCACTTCCACATGGGGAAAAAAATATCCCTCCATCAGTTGTATTATGCCCTAAGGACAAACATTGATCATATAAGTTTATTAAGTTGAACGTGTTTGTATGCACATGCAGTGCCACTTATATTTCCAGAGTAGCGTATCTGTGCAGGGGTTGAAAGGTCAAAGGTGATGGAAATGCTGTACCAGGTCTAGGCATAGTAACAGGGTGAGACGAGAAGGTCAGTCAGAACCAGCAGCTGGTCATCTGTGAACTGCTGCTTGTGTTCCTGCCAGTTGTCGTGGTGAGTCCGCCGGAAGTTAGACAGAGTTTTCTTCACAGTCATCTGGAAGAACAAACCCACAAAATGAGACCAGGTTTCCTTTGTGTTGCCTGTATATTTGCCACATTATTGCTACTGTTGCCACTTTCCCCAAAATGTCAAATGAAAACATATATAAGTCAAATATTTAATATACTTAAGTGGACCCTATACTACTCATATTGTACACATTTTGTTGAGCCCAAAAAGCCATGTAATATTTCAGGCCACAAAAAGCTCAAAATGGGTGTAGCAAGGTAATCACACAGTAATAATATTAGAGGCTACAGCAGGTGATTCAACATACTTCAATGGGTTGGGTGTCGTTGAGGTGGGCACTCAGGTCCATCAATAACTGAGGCATCCAGGTGGGTACATCATATGGGCTGGACAAAATACATGCGCTCAACCCAAGCACGCCTGCGTGGCGCCGTACCAGGTCTACACAAACAGAACAAGGGAGGAATACCATTAAGATGAGGGAGAGCAGTATATTGTGTTTATTATTATATATTGTGCAGCAAAATGTGACCATTTTAAAAGGCTGAGTACATACAGAATAGACCTTAGTTATTCCTACTTGCAATGGTCATAAATCAAAAGAAATGTACTTACCAGCAGAGGGTATGGTGTCCACTACAGAGCCCAGCTCCCTCTTCCTCTTCTTGGGCAAACAAGTCTTGCAGAGAGCCTCAAAGTGCGCCTGCATGGGGGTGTCCATGCACAGGAAATTGCACTGAAGGAAACCACTGAGAGTGGTAGCAGCCATTTCTCTTACCTGCCACACAGAGGGAGACAGAACAAGAGGGAGATTACAAGTTGAAAGTTTACAGTATCACTTCCAACCCAAACTGTACTGCTCCTGTTGAATATATTGAAGCTACTAATTCATGACATTGAGGCCAGTTATTAAAGTATTCTCCCACAATGAACACAGAAGTTATTTTAACACCCTGCTCTGATCACACTGACTGGTTATTGCTTCATGCTAACTGGATATTTGAGTGATATTTGATTTAAAATTGTATTATCATCCTATAAATAAATTTTCAAAGCTAATGTGTCAGTTGTTCAGTGACTGTATGAAGTCTGGGTAGGTCTCACTTAACAATAAAGAATGTTTTATTTTATGTAACCTTTGCTTTTGTATTACACATTTTACCTATTGAGCATCCATCTAGTTTTGCAGATGAGTAATGACTTGTCCATGCAACAGTACTGATGCAACAGCTTGTTGGTTTGGCAAAACTGACTTCAATAGATAAAGAAGACAGAGAATGGGAGCTCCTTTAGTGATTCAGACTCATCCTTGAGCACACAAAGGCTGCTCTACTCTGAAGCTATCTGCAAGCAGAGGAGACCAGCTTCAACACTGAATTTTGTGTTGGACTACACTTCACCTGAGAATAATAAAGTGCCCATGTGACAAAGTAGCTCCTGCTCAGTTACATCACCAAGAATACAATTTTTAGCTTGGCTACATAGCCAGCTGGGAGCGATTCTTATTATCAGGTTTAGAGAATACTACCAGCACACATCCATGCTAATACACAAAGGCCTAATCAGCTTCTTTGCTGATAGAGATCGAAAGAGTCAGTTAAGAGAGACAGACTTTTTGTAGATCCCTCCGTTATCAGCACCAGAGCTCAACTGGCCAGATGTTTACATAGCAAAATCATTCCTGATCACCATTCTCCTCATCAGATGAAATTTCATTAAGCATTGTTCAGCAAAAATGTCTATTTTGACTCCAAACAGACAAATACAACCAAATGAACATCTGTGATTGTCAAAGACAGACTAAACAATAAGAGCAAGGAAAGTGTCATACAGTTCTGGCTTATAATGGACTATAAGCGATATTTCAGATTCAGTTTGATGGGAGAGGCAAGACAAAAAAAGGCTACTTGCATCCATCCCCCACTTCTCCTTTCTCCCTACTCTATCTCTCTCCCTCTCATCCTCCTTCAATCTCAACGTTATCTCCATAGCAACAGATTACTGCAGCCTGTGGTTTCCATGGCAACAGCGAGAGGACTGGAAGGGGAAGAGAGTGGGGAGCTAGGAGGGAGAGAGTGCTGAATCATTACAGTGAAGCTGAAAGACAGTGACAGTGCCTGCTAGCATAAATAATCATGCACTGGCCAATAGCTTGGTCATTATATAATCACCCTGCCATACCACTTGTTCATACCTGATTCTTCTTCCATTACCTTCCATATTCATTTTCAACTTAGACAGCTGTGCCAGACTGACTGCATGCTTTAGCTTTCTGCTTAAGATTCTGAACAACTGTCAATACAATAACAATATCCATGTATTTTAAGATCAAAAGTAAAAGGTTCACCATGTGTCTGTGTGTAGTAACAGTTGTGAATGAGTGCTTGTTTTTTTTTTGTTTTTTGTTTTTTTTACCTCCAGCTGCTCGTCCTCCAGCAGACGTGTTACCAGTGCCCGGATATCACTGACTGCTTTTTCGTCACTCATGAAGGTGAACAGGTTGTAAAACACCATAATCTGGAGGTATGTCAGCACTGTGTAGCGAGCATGCCAGGAGCTACTGCCAGCAATCTGCAACACACAGACCCATCCAGTATTGATAACTGATTCTTATCAACTGAAACATTTGTTTCAGAAAATGAACGGAACATGCCCTGGCTGAGTTCACCATCTGTTATTCAAGCTCCTCTTTAAGGGGAATACCAGTCACTTTAAGATTCATATGGGTTACAATATAGCAGACAGAATTGATGATTACATACATATCTTTCCAAATGCTACAAGGCACTGAACTAAAAATTTGAATTTGATTGTTGATTAATCTATCTTTTTTTTGTATTAATCATTTGGTCGATGAAACATTACATAATAACAAATGCCTATCAAAGCCCAAAGTGGCATCTTGAAATTGCTTAGTTTTCCCAGTAGCCAATAAATAAATAAAAACATTACTTATTTTATAATCCATCAAAATTCTAATCAATTTGTTCTCTGTGGCTCAACTAATTGATTAATTGACTAATCATTTTAGCACTGATTTGATATGATGTCATCACTCCAAAGCCTGGAGCTGCTCAGTTTGGAATGAACGTAAGATTGACTCTGTTGGTTCGTAGAATATTTCTCTTTAATTTCACACGAGTTCACATGATGAGTTTTGTAACAGTGCCATCAATTATTCACCAGAAAATGTACCTTTATCACCACTAACCCCCCCTGTACTGTCCAAGTCAGTTTTTCTAACTTTCCCCATTTATTTTCCATGGAGGTTCATACTGTTATGACACTGATGCAGATTACAGGGTAGACCAAAAAGCCTTATGTCATAAGAATAGCAGTTGGTGAATGCTGAAATTCAGTGGTTGCCCCCTTTAAACCTTGTTATAATTTAGAAGTTAACACCTAAGCAAAGTCACACAGATGAAAACCTCACAGTCACAGCCAGCAGATGACTCACCTCCTGCAGGGCACTGAGGACCATGGGGATCTGCTCTGTGTAGAGAAGCCCCTGGGACATCAGAGACAGGCAGGTCTTGGCATCTCTCTTCAGCTCATCATAACTGTCGTCATTTTCAACTGGAGCAATCTGGAGTACAGTACAGAGACATGTAGGAAGGTAGACAGAAAGGAAAGAGGCAAGAGGGTAAGAAACAGAAAAATGTGCATGCAAAGGAAAACGGGGACAGGAGTGGATGACAGGTTTAGCAGCAATTAAACACCAAAACTTGGATTCATGAACAAAAAAAAAAAAAGCTAAAGTTTGGACTGCTAGTGGAAGATCTATACAGGCAGGGCTATGAATGATCAATTATGATCATCGTGTCTCACCTTGAAGAGCAGGGGAAGCAGCTGCAGCTGCTCTGGGACAGCAGTAGAGAAGGAGCGCCCAGCACTGGCTATCAGCCACTTCAGCACTGCAGACAGTTGGGAAAGGAAATGAACATGTCAATTAGCCATTATAAAGATTATTTTACCTTTATTGGCTAGATCATGGTAGAAAGACACATAAGGTGGTAGTGGTCAGTGGAGGGCATGTGACAAGTATCCCAGGCTGGATGTGAGCCAGGTGTCACAGTTACATGGTTACACCATAGCCAAGTGAGCCACCAAGACACCCTTTAATAATGCATTTAAAAAATAAAAAACATCAAGGCTATGACTTTCTTCTTTTCAGGTTTTTAACAAGTGTTTCAAGTTTTGTGTTGAACTGCACAGCCATCACACCTGTTTTGAGCAGTTTGATCGCCTGGGTCCTCTCGTCCTGCTCCCCCACCTCATTCTCCTCCACCACATGGTTCTGGATCTCCTCGTCACCCTCAGTCAGAGGCTTCAGCTGCAACAGAATTCGCTCTGTGAAGTCCGAGATGCGCGGGGAGGTGGTTGGCTGAGTGTATGGCAAGTTGACGTCAATCATGAAGATGTACGTGAGCACGCTGGTGGGATGCCGATTCAGAAAGCACCGGAGAAGAAGGGGCAGAAAAGATATGGTAAGTGCAGTGATTAAGAACATGTATGCATGTACTAAAATACTACATCCATGAGCATTAGGGGTGTAGAGAGGTCTCACCTGCCGATGCGTTCTCGTACATTCTTGTAGACCTGTGTGAGTTTGGGCTCCAGGTACTGTAGCAGCCGGTGGAGGAGCTCTGGAACACGCCACTCCTGCTGAGCGAGGCCTCCCTGCAGCACATATAGTCGACTGGAGGAGAGAGAGAGCACAATCAACAAAACTTGCCGGTCACATCAACATCTGTTTAGGGCCACAACTGTTCTACTCACCAGGCATCCACGAAGGAGCCCCCCTCCCCATTGACTGGCGACTCCATTAGCATCTCAAACAGCCAGTGCAGCTTGCGTGGGTCTCTACTCTCCTGTGCAAACAACAGGTTCATACAGAAGAGATGATGAGCGACAAAAGATAACCAGATGGACAGATAAAGAGATGCGATGATGGTGTAAACAGATGAAAGCGTACACAGGCTGTGGCAATGCAGGTGCCCCAATCTGCATAGGTTTCTATTGTGATGTTGGACAGGGCAGTACGCAGCAATGGACACAGCAGCTTCCAGAGACACTCAACCTGTGGAGAAAGCACAGTTGTGTTAAAGATCAAGTGCTGATTTTCAGAAGTTTTTGAAGTATATGTACACATTTGTGTGTGTTTTAACATTATCATTCTTCTACCAGGGAGGAGCAAATACAGGGAGATGTAGGGTAATGATGTAAAAAAGTAACCAAAACAACCATGGAAAGTAGCCACTTCAAAAGCTAAAAAAAAAGGGCACTCAAAAACGGAGCTGTTTGTGACAAAGCAGCTCTTTAAACCAGCAAATTAATGAAATTTAAATTGGTATCTTTAGTACATTTTTCACTTTGAGGGCAATTCAGGGAACTTCCAGGGATAGTGCTGTCTAGGGATTGTGCAAAGGGAAGAGGGACATCTGGTTACCTTACTGTTCAAGGGTATCAAATCTGTACCTTGGTGTAGCTCCAATGTTTGCAGCCTCTGATGAGGCCAGAGATTATCTCAGCCACACAGCGCTGCTTGCTCTCATGGGAGTCAGCCACTAAGCGCTCCATATGTGGCTGGAACAGAGGCAGAAAGGCATCATTGAAGTTACGGAACAATCCCTGGAAGAGAAGAGGAGAAGAGAGAAGAAAAGGTAAGTGTTATTCATGTTTAATTTAACTGTGTTAAATTTAACTGTAATTTCAAACTAGCCAAACCTTGAAGAGACAGAATCTGCGAGGGCTGAACTTGTCCTTGCCCTTACGATCCTCAAGAGAGAGAAACTCAATGAGCTGGTTGATGAAAACTGGATCTGAGAAATGGTCATAGATGATCTGCTCCCGCTGTTAGGGTGGACATAAAATATATTTCACTGGAGACTGTAAATATCAGTATATATAAAGTATAAGTGTAAATCAGTATTATTTCATAGAATCTATAATGCTACTTTTTGGGAAGAGATCATAAGATTGTGCACATATTGACAAACCTCTGTCATTTCCTCTCTGCTCAGGTTCTGTTTGGGTTGCTCCTCGGGTGGTGCATACATCATCAACTTTCTAGAGAACAGGTTAGAAAAAATTATCTTGAAATTCTTGTCTGAAAGATTAGAAACAGCTAAATGTATCAAGAGAGACAGAAAAGGTGAACAAGCAGGATAGACACAGGACAGAGTTAAGTGACAGACATGACAACAGATTATGTGAGAACCTCGGCCAACTGCTGTATCCCCAGTGGGTCTTTTCCACAAACACACAGCGATCCCAGTCCTGCTGTGTGCGCGGCAGGCTGCTACTGTGATATTGGAGCCACTGGTTGTCCGGCCGGTCCCCAGCTATCATACCACCTGGCTCCTTTGCCTCACCTTTCAGAGGGAGGTGAACAGTTGTGAGATCACAAAATCAAATACCAAAACCTCACACAGGAGAATAACAGACAAACCACAATTATATGATGCTTACAGAGCTCAGAGGGGCTGACTGGCACTTTTTTGTGTGGTCTCTTCAGTTGCTTCATGATCCCTGCCACGGCTGATATTGCCACCTAATGGAGAAAGTAGGGCATTTCAAACAAAATGTCTTCAGGAAAGTGTGGAATGTGTCCATGTGCTGCTTGAGGAACACAGCACTTGGTGCCACTGCACACCTTATTATATTTTGTGAGACTGAGTGGGGGCAAACATGAGTAGCATACCTTGCGGACCAAGAGGGAGTCATGGTTGAGGCTTTTGACAAAGAACAGAACAGCCGGTGCTGGGAGCTGGAGGTCATCTCTCAGCAGCAACGACAGGAAGCCAATCGCAATGTGTTCGAACTTCCAAGGCCTAAAATATCAAAAACAGAAGATGTTAACATATAGAAAATAATAATTAAACATCCACTAGATGATCACAAAGTAGATACTAAGTAAACCTACATGTTCCTGTTGCTGATGCACTCCAGAAGATCACCAACCAGCTTTTGGTATTTCCTAAGAATTGTAAAACAATATTAGTTGTATGCAGTGGCTTCCATTGGACAGCAATGACTACCAGAATTTCTCTAGAATAACACTGTGCACTTTAGCAGAAGCCTAAATTAAACATTTTGAAACCCTTATTTAACAAAGCAAACTACACCTCTTATGACACTAACAGCCTGAGAGATACTGCAAGGGGTGATGGCACAAGTGTACACAAGTGTCACTCAGGTTTCTTTCTGTCTGATACTCACTCTCTCTCTCTCTCTCTCTCTCTCACACACACACACACACACACACAGTTTGTCACTGAACAAACTCAACCATATTGCGGTGGTGTGACAAGCGAATTTAAACAGTAGTGGTTAACAGGAGGGAGCACTACTCTAGCCAGCAGAAAAATGGTCTTTTGTGATAATTCTTGCTCATGATGTTGATGTGAACTCACTCCACAGACTCAGAGTTCTTCAGCTCCTGCCTCCTTATACCCTCTGATATTTCTTCCTTTGTGGGAACTTTGTGGCACTCTTCAGGCAAAGGGTTTCCAGTGATCATGAGTTGCTGAGCCACAGTGCAGCACTCTTCAGGGATCTAATATAAAGAAAAGCCATAAAATACATAATTCATTTATCCTGACATGACAATCTGTAGTGACCAGATACCTAAATGAACATGATGCACAGCAATGTAAAATATTTTATATTGTTCTTGGAATTCCCTCCTTGATACATACGATTAGAAGTACTTTAACACCAAATTAGTTGGTGCAGCATGTTAAGGACTAAGTGTCAATATATGCTTTTAAATGGTGTAGCTAAACACTGGCTTGTTATTTCAGAGGTTAAAGTATGTAGATGTCAACATAATATTCAAACAAAACCCATTAGGGAAGAGTGAGTTGCTAATTGTTTCCCCCTCTATTGATCTTGTTTGATCTTGTTCCTCATTCAAAGACCCAAGACGATTAGGCAAACTAGTCCGCTGACGAATGAAACAGTGACGGCTGTTTTACACTTCATTTTTTACAGTCGTGAGGCATTAGGCTATTTAACCTATTTTAACCACCGCTTGTTGACAGACTACATCAGCCTCTGACACTTTTTACAGTGTTATTGTCAGACTGCTACCAGCTGACCTCTGTTACTGTCCTGACAGCACCTCATCCCACTGTGTACTTAGCAGAATGCAGCCGTGAACAGCTGCGAATGGGGGCAGTAGAATCAAATCTTCCTTATGCCAGAGCCTATAAACTGAAAACATATTTGCAACACTGCTGCAGAAGTCTGGATCTTTGTCAGACGACCTGGGTAACCCCCTCTCCTCTTCACACAACCAGATAAGGACTGAAGGAGGCTAAAATATCAAGAGGCCACAGTGAAAGCAAACCACTGGGCCTCATGTTCTGGAGTAATTTTGCTTTCTAAGATGTCAAAGACATGAGCCTTATGAACACAGGGACAGGGTCTGTGATATGACTGAAAAAAATCCACAAATTCTGGCCACATACTCAAATGTGAAAAATGTCATAGTGCTCATAGGGGATAGTGACACTGCCAAACAACCATCAGAAGTACTGAAATGATACTTTACTGATCTTTTGAAGACAATCAGCTCCTTGACCACTGAGGACTTTCAGTGCTCCCCTACTATTAGTCCACAAAGTTGCTGTTAAATTTTGCAGACTACTAGCATGGATTCTAACTGCTTGCAGCCTCCATGAGGTGAATTAACAATTTCAACTTTTTCTTGGAGCCCAGTCATCTTTCTAAAGCAGACTGACTTTGCCTTAACAGATCAGGAGTGAAACTATTCATCTGTAATCTATTCTACCACCTGCGTCATCCAACTGCTCCCGCTGCCAACGATGAGACAAGAGGCAAAACAAAGACAGCATGAGACACAGCAGGCTAGGAACCTCGCAGGAGAGTCACCTTCACCCCTGTCTGAGAGTTTGAAGGACAATGGACATGAGGGGCAAGATGAAGACTCACCACCCTCTATAGGTTCTGCCATCATCACAAATTCATCTTCACATCCCTAAACTCAACAAAAATTTCTGGAAATGATTTGTATTTCATGTTCCATTCACAGTTTTACTTGGCCCAAAGTGTAAGAGGAAGATACTTAGTACACTTGGAAATGTGACTCCCCATGTCAGAGCAGAAGGAACAAGCACTCTAGTTTGAGCTTCACTTCATTGGCTACCAATGGCTCTCAGGACAGACTTTAAAGTTCTTTTGCTTGTTTACAAAGCCCTTAATGGCTTAGCCCCAGCATATCTCAGACTGATTACTACTTTAAGCTCCTGCACGAGCCCTCAGGTCCTCGAATGCTGGCTTGTTATTCCCTCATAACCACAGCCTCAAAGAGATTGGAGAGACAGCATTCTGATCTGTAGCCCACTATCCTGTCAAAGGATATTAGACAGGCGAGCTTGATAAGCATCTTTGACCCCTGGAACACCAATTTTCCTTTAAATTCCCCCTTCAGTAACTTCAAACTTAGGAAAAAGCTATATAAAAAAGGCTTTAACTATATCACACTAATATTGAGTGAAATAAACCCAAGATGCCATTGTTTTATGGGTGCACCATTACATCAAACTGGTAGAAACATCAACACAGGTAGAAATCATGATACCGATTCTATAATCCATTTGTGAAAATGTTCTGAGTGTTGTTATTCTTACAGAAAAGTCGATGCCAATGGTTTCATACTGGCGGTGGATTTTGTCCGCAAGGTCATCAAAGAGCCGTACGATGGAGGGCTTCTCCAGGGACATGGCAGAGCTGAGACCAGAACGTACAATGGCGGGCCATGTCAGAGAAATACACTCCCAGTCATGCAAGTTGGCCAGGCACACTCCACTGTGATTCCCCAGAAGACAGTACAAGGCACCCTGCAGAAGCAAAGAGACAGTATATGGGAAAATTATGTGGGTGAAATACATTCATTCAAGTCTTCAAAAATGGAAATAAACACAATTTTGTGATTTCTGTGTGAGTTGCACAAGACACAGGCATGCCAGAGAGAGCTGTCATACTTTGAACTGCTGTTGTGTGATATTGCTGTGGTCCGGATTGAGAAACTCTAGGACGTGGGGGATCAGGTCTCTGCAGCAGAAGTTGTAGGTTCCCAGGGCAGTGAACAACACATTTTGTGCTCTGCTACGTACCTGATAGATAATATGAGAAGTCTCAATTAAGGTGACAGTTTTCCACTTCAGGTGTGATGAGAACACTAGTCAAATGTCAGTCATTTTTATTTGCAACGTGTTACAGCTTAACAAATTCTGATTGTAAGAAATATTTACAGAAAACCTATGAATAATTGATGTAGCATATTCTGTTGAACTCACTTGACTGTAGGTGCTTGTGGAAAGCCTCAGCAGGTCTCTCATAAGCTCCTGATGAATGCTCCTGTATTGACATCCTTCCACTGTCAGTTTACGAAGCTGATAAACCACATGGAAGTCCAGAGTTACAAGTGGGAAAAGACCCCCCCAGAAAATGTTTTCATTAGGAGTGATTACTCACCTCATGTTGGAGCATGACTCTGTCTATAAGCAGGGCTCTGATGTGCTGCTTTCTGCCATGAAGCTGCAAATAAAATAGGAAAAAATTATGCAAATTTGAAATCCCTGTCAGATTAAATCAGTATCTGTAGTCTCAGTATGTGCTCAGTATATGCTTAAGTACACATATGATGTATGCTTTGAAGAAGAGTGTGTATGCTTATTAAAACCTTTCTCTGCATAAATATAGCTTCAATAATGTCAGATTTCTCACTCTGTTCTCCATAGATTTCTTCACAAGGTTGAAGCTCTTCCAGCGGGAGTCAAACTCATGTTTGTGAGATCCTTTGAAGTGCAACAGGTCACTGATAATCTGTGGAAGATATACAGTGTCAC
The DNA here is from genome assembly GCA_900302535.1 of Neoniphon sammara. Lineage (NCBI taxonomy): Eukaryota > Metazoa > Chordata > Actinopteri > Holocentriformes > Holocentridae > Neoniphon > Neoniphon sammara. The sequence continues at coordinate 84,026 of OMKZ01017196.1, forward strand.
TGGGATAACAATGACATTGTTTATTGCCAATGACGGTACGTCAGAACTTAGCAGAAATATATCTGGGATGTCATTACTTCCTGCCTACCTTGATAATGGAGAAGAGAGACTTGGTGTCATCCTCAGAGTGCTCCAGAATGTAATCTGAAAAATAAGGGCAAGAAACACAAACAACATCAGTGATGTCAGGGCAAAAACCGATATTTTGTCACGGCTGTTAGCTTGTCTCCCAGTATAAATGTGAAATTGGTTGGTAGGAGATGGTTGGGAATGTGGCTGTAGAATGAACCGCAGCAGGATCACATGTAGTCTGGGGGATACTTACTCAGCAGCTGTCTCATCACACTACAGATAGCGTCTCTGTAGTTCTCTCTGGACATATCTGGGGGCAGAGATAGCATTGCAGTGTTAGACTTCAGCTCATGACACCTTACAGCTGCTGACATCAATATTGATAATTTTTTTTTTTGTTTACTATGTGGTATTTCTTAAGGTAAAAATGACTTACCATACTCCATTCCTGTGTAGAGGCTGGTCTCATCTAGATTGACCATACTGTGGACCCTGGAGACAAAAAGCACATTCAAAACCTTTAAAAACAAACAACATTTAAAAACAAAAATGATAAATGGGCAACTGAATGAACTCCTTTGGCAGGGTGAAAATCTATAAACAAGGGATTCTCATTCTTTATTCCTAACAAGGACCCTCAAATACACAGACCACTGGCTGAAGAACAGCGCACTGTTTTGACTGGCAAGTAAAATAATGAGAAAATTAAACTGTTCTTTAATTTTCATATCTCAGAATATTCTCTTTGAGGTTCCCAAACCAAATTCTGCGAACCTCTGGACAGTGCAAGAGAAAATGCCCCAGAAATATTAAAATGTTAACCCTATATTCAGTTCAGTAAGTAATTGTGAACATGAACACTGATCTCCTGACATTTGTGGTGTAATCTGTCAGTCCATCAAAAGTCAAAACCTGGAACTTATCTGGCACCTCCGCCACGTATTCTCCTGAGTGAAACTCTGACTGAGATTTGTCTAATATTTATAACCTCAATCTAAGAGATAACAAGAACTCTGTCTGAGCTCCTGTCACCTTTAGTTGGTAATTAAAAAATGTGCAACATGCATTCAGATACAAACAAATGAATATAACTGCTCACAGTTCGGGGATGGGCTCTCCTTTCAGGGGAGGCATCAGACTCCCAGCTCCTAAGAGGCAGTGCTGAACAATGGCCAGGCTCTGTAGGACATCATCTCTGAAAAAGAGAGAAACAGTATAAACTTTATAGAAACATTACACATCCAAACACAACAGCCTGGCTGGATGAAGCCTATAGATGGGAGAACAGAAACTTGAACAGAAACTTGTTTCTGTGAAGATAGGCAAGCACTCATCTTTGTTCTGCTGTACCTGCTCATGTCCTGTTCCCCCTGTGCAAATCTTTGAAGGCATTGGAGCTCTGGCTGGAGGATCAGGTCCAACACATAGAAAGCAAATGAGATCTCCTCCACACATGGCACATGCCACTGGATGTCCAGGTTCCACAGATCCCCAGGTCGACCCCAGTCCTGCATAGGAAAACATCGCTGTATTAAAAGAGTATCAAAAATCATCCTGTTACAATACGTTCAGAATGGATAAAAATAAATATTAAATCAATTAAATATTTTAATCGATTGACAGCCCTAATTTTAATATAATGTTACATTGCTGGCGGGTTTTAACAAACTTTAGACACGCATTACTGAATGCAGAAGAAGCAAACATATATGATGCTAATTAAAGGTTGACACAATATATAACAAATTCCTCCAGGCCTGCGATATCGCTGGCAACTCTGGGAACAGTAATCGAGACATCTTATCTGCCCTGCAGCACCAGACAGACACTAATCCTGCCAAATGTGCTGCTATCCATGTGTCTAGCAGGGAGGAGACTTAATGGTATTAAAGTAAAGGACCTATTCACTTCAGCTGTCCCAAGAGAGGAGGAGACAATGTATCAAAGCAGGTCTGGGTGAGCACAAAAGAGTTGTGTAACTTGTCTGCTTTAAGGACAAATGCACATTATTCCCAAGTGCCAATACAGTTCTGATTTTGGAATACACTGCATCAGTGGATTAGGGAGTTCATTCATGGTCATACAATGATTTTGAATAAAAACTAGGATAGCACACTAGCCAAGTTTTCTGCTGCAACAGCGGAAATGACTAAAGGTATGGTTCAGTTGTTATACATTTGGGAAATCTAAACTGTGAATATTGTGCATCATGTGTTTGGGAGATTTGACTTGAGAAGCTTCTGAAATGCTAAATCATAATCTACTCTATTGCTATGTATGCTGATACCTTGATGGGTAAGTAGTCACTGACGGGTTGCTGGAAGCCTCCTGGTACACTGCAGTACTCTGTGGGATAGATGAGGGCCAAGGAGCGAAGGATGTGGTGCAGCAAGTTGCAAGCAAGAGTATATCCCTGCTTACACTTGAGGTGGAGTGTAAGCTGCAAGATCTGGACCAGCTGAGAGCGGTAGGGCAGGATCTTGTCACCATCCACACGAGTCACCTAAAGTGCACATGGCAAGGAGGCAAAATATGTTTGGGTGAAGAAAAAAGGATTAAGAGCTATTAGTAAGCAGAAGAACCCAGGTCAATCCATGGCTAAATCACCTCAGACAGTAGCTGGAGATTCCATAAAAGCTCCTTGTCAAGCTCCTCTTCATTCAGCACTTCCTCATCTGGGAAAAAACAGCATATGTCAGAGACTGACAAAGATTTCATGGAAGGAACAATGATCTGCTGATTCATGCTTTCCATAAACTGCCTTGAAGTCTGTTTGCTGAGCACTTACTGACAGCAATTTGGTTTATGGCATTACAGCAGTGTGGCACAAACAGCTTGAGTGACTCTGCAGGGTGACACTGAAAACAGAAACACAGTGAGGATGAGAATCAAAGTAAACTAACAAGCTACAAGAGGCTGGTGCTTTAGGACTTTAATGCAGGGTTTATTAGGGTGCATAAAACTCACCTTGGTTGCAGCTCTGCACATGTCAGCTACCATTCTCCCGGCTACACGGGTCTCAAAGATGTTGGTGGTGGCAAAGTTGAAAACCTTGTCCAGAGCCACCTGTACAATAATGTGACAGATGATATTAATGTGACCATATATGTGCAAAAGCTAGAGAAAAAGAGAGGGGCGATGATTGAGGTGTGTGAAGAATTATTATTTACCCTGAAGATGTCCAAGGAGCACTGTGTGAGGATGGTGCTGAAAGTGGAAGACAGGCCTAGCTCTACAAGACTCTCCAAATGAGTCATTTTTTCCGTCTCTGTCTCCTCTCGAGTCTGCTCCAGAGTGCTGCTGTCTATCAGGGCGAAGCACCTGTACACATACAAAATTATATGTAACTGTCAAATGCGCAAATTTGCAATAGCTGCGACCACGTCCGCGCATGCATCCATACGTGGAAACACTTGACCTCCATGGCAAATTTCAGTGTCATAGGTATTAAGTTACGGTTGCTAAAGAGTGGGCACAGCTTTGTGGACCAATGAACGGATAGATTTTTGTGGACCAATTATGAAAGGGGTGTGCTTAAAGTACAGGGGGCGGGGCTAACCCACGCCAATGACAAAGGAAATCTCTGCTGAGTGCAATGACGCCTCCCACAAGAGTCTACGACAAACGGTTAATGAGTTATGAAAGGGGACATGTTAAAATGGTGTGTATGTGTGTGTCTGTGTATGTCTGTCTGTGAGTGTGTGTTTGGCCACTTTTCATGAATCCGTTTAGAAGTTATGTACCTGTCCATGAACTGAAGGACAAAGTCTTCAAACTCTGCTGAAGCTGAGCACATTTCTCTCTCCACCTGAAAGTCAGACAAAAAAAAACATGGCTAAAAGGAAGAATCTTTGTGCAACTTGCTTTCAATTAGTAAGAAAGAGGAAACTACAACAACAACAACAACAACAACAACAACAAAAGAGTTGGGATTCACCTCTGTCAAGTCAGTTCTTTCATGTAGGGCAGATGAGCAGTCCACCAAAGGCACAAGAGTCACAAATGTTGCAATAAACTGGAATGTAATCTGTAAGTACAGGCATGACAATTTGATCAGAATCAAAGGGAGAAAAAAAACACAAATGTTAGACATGAACAGCACTGGAGATTACCATGCACTTGCTGAAGTCATTGGGGTCGACGCCTGGCAGCGCCCTCATGAGCAAGGGGAGCATGTGAGTGGGGCCCTCAGGGAAGTGTGGTCCTCCTGACACCAGGCTTCGTGCCACACCAATCATGCAGCTGAGAGTGGCTGTCAGCTGGTGGGGCTCTGTTAGAGTTTCCATAGCAGGGTATGTCCTGTGGATGAAAGCGAGTACAACATGCCCACTCTGTGTTTCAAAATGTGGTCTATGATCAAAATCTAACAACAATGTTCCAGACTCTTCAGAGATAGAACCTGACCTAAAGAATGGCCTTCAACTCTAAAACTCTTGCGCTTCTGCAGATACTTACTTCTCCAGCACAGGGGGAATGACCAGCTCAGGTCTCATTAGTGCTAGGTTTTGTAGGGCCTGGGCTGCATCCAGGCTCCCCGTCTTGCTGAACATGGCCAGCAGAACCGGCTGCATCATACTCTTCACAAAGTCTGTGATATCTTGCTCCGTGAGCTTGTGGCTGTCCGGTATCGGCGTCAGCCACGTGGGCTTCCTGTAGCGCTCTCGGTGCAGTCGTCGTACCACGCTGGCTGGGAGACGCTGGAGCAGCTTCATCAGCTTCATCTGGACATGAGGACAGAAGGACAGAGAGACAGATAGATACATGACAAAGGGGTGACACACAGGTGGACAGTGTGCCTCCATGTAGTCTGGACAAATGGAGAGATAGAGGGTGTTGTATGGCGCATCTGGAGACATCACAAACATACAACAGACAAACACAAACCAATACAATGTGAACACAGCTTTGTCTAATCAATTTGTATATACATGCATGTGAAGGAAACATTTCACTATTTCAGTGTCCACTCACTTAAGTTTAATAGATGGAATTTCATTAGGCAGAGAAAAACATTCTGTCACACACTTAATGAAACCACATCTTGACTTGAGAATTTATATCTACTTCCCGTCAAGCATTATAGTTACCCTTAATGATATTTTGACCTGACTTTGGGTAGGACTAAAGCAGTACTTCTTTTACACAGAGCTGATTGCAAAACATTGTTTACATGTAATGAAGCTACCGTTAAAACGAAAAACATCTCATGTGTTTCCAAGCAACAGCCTAGAGTAAACACAAAACTCAACGCCCTGCCAAAAATAAAGGTTTGTGTATGAACACTCAGCCTGCTGCTTGTGGTGCTGCAGTTCTAGCGGAGGGGGTTTCCTGAAATAAGAAAGGTATGTGGCCCTGATCCCAGTGACCTTTTATAGCACTGCTGCTGTCTCACTCACATGTCCTCGTTATTTCTGAACCAGATACCGACGTAAACTCATAACTGCCGAAAGGATTCAGGATGCTTCCTAGAAAAATGATCACGATAACAGAAGGGCACAAGCCGAGAACAACCTTGGGCCACATTAGGGATTAACATTCAAACCTCCTGTTCTATCGTATTGTCAGGGACTAGGAATGTACTGATGGGCGGGAGACCAGCCCACTCAGCAAGACTGTACTGATTCGAAACATAAAGGACTATGTGAAAGCTGAAAGGGAAATGGGCAATCAGTAACAAATCATATGGGCCATCTTTTGGCCAGAGAAACAATTCACCAGTGGAAACTATGAATACTAATTCATCTGTTTTTGCATCTTTATTTCTTTTTCCATGGCATAATTGGTTATGACTATGCCCCCTCTCTTTGGGAAAACTGCTGTAGCTTAGAGCATGTTGATGTAATGTAGGAATATTAACTGGAATGATCTTATAGCTCAAAGCAACAATATGGAAGTATTTATGCATTTAAACTTGTTTGAAGCTGTCAAACATCATTACTGAAATTTTCTATAGACTTTGGTTGTTGTAATAATTATTCTTAGTTCTGTCATACAACAAACATCCACTCAATGAGGTACATTCAAGCTGATATTTTATAGCAAACAAAAACAAAATAATAGTGTCCTGCTGTTTCATCTTAGTCTACCACTGCAACCTGCCACAAGCTGTTAAATATACAGAAACAGTGTCACTGATTGGCTCTATTTGGATGCTTTAATTATTAAGCTCTATCCTATGTCTTGTTTTGACGGTCCCAACCAGTCAAAATAAGGTCACCATAACAACTATATTCTGCATCACTTTTCATGGCACTGACTCAAATCAGAACTAGTGAAAAAATATAATCCTATTTATTTGATAATAAGAACTGCCTGATGCCTCAACCAGCCAAGACGAAAAAATTATTTATGTTTAACCCTTAACTGTATCAAAAACAGCCTTCCTGTGCTGAATCGCAAACTACACATCAAAATTCATATCGTACTGCATCGTATCGTATCTAAGGAAGAAATATTCACATTCCTGTCAGGAACTGCACTTCTGTGATGGGATAAATCCTAGATTAGTTCCCCAATTGTGATAGCATTATACAATTAGGATGTGTCTTTCATGTCCACTCACATCAAGTGTGTTCCCCCTTACAAAAAAATATAGATGTATCATTAAATCAACATAATATTTCAGTTTTATCAGTATAATTGCTTTATCAAAGTTTTGTAGTTTCTGCTCTTCAATTACACATTCATCCAAAAGATGCAAGAACTGACTCACCAACCAGCGGCCATGGTTGGATGGGTGGAAGAAGGATGTAATGCTGTTGAAGAGGCCAGTGAGCTGTGCTTGAGCTTGTTTGCTGGGTCCTCCCTAAAAGTGATACAGCAGGAGTCACTGAGACGTGTTTAACACGAACTATACAGGTAAAAACAGTTATTAACAGTTATTAGCTGCAGCAAAAAGAGCTATCAAAAAACTATAAACTGACCAATAAGGATGAGACCCAGAGGACCACGTGACTGATGTCGTAGGCATTAGTGATATATCGTGGGACGAACATTTGACTGGTCCCCACTGGGAGATTCAAACTCCTTAGGATTCTGGTGAAAATCTGAAATGGAAAACAAAACAAAACAAAACAAAAAAGAGAACAGTTTAAGTTCAATATTTAACAGTAAACATATGGACAGAATGTCCCACTTAAGATAAGCCTGTTTATTTTGAGGTAGTTATTTTCTGTAAGAACACATCACAACATCATGTTATTTTGCTGGGCTGAACAAGTCAGGAGGGTATGTTCATGACCAATAAGTAATAGATATTTGTGTTGTCATAAAGCATGGATCAAAATCTCAGTGTGAAACGCAGATATGATGCAATTCACTTGCCATCTGTGACCGAGTGGAGGGTCAACAAGGAAACTTGATAGTTTGTTTCTGACAAGAAGAAATGCCCATGAAATGCACACCATTAGCCAAGATCACAAAGATCAGGGCACAGATGATAGCATGTGCAATAAACAGCAAGAGCGGGTGCAAGATTGTGTACGAGGTGATGAAAGGGGGTTAGCAGATTAAGAGGGCAACCAACCTTGGGGATATAAGGGTCCCAGTCAATGTAGCCAATGTTGTCATTGGCCAAGCGAGCAAAGAGGTTGACCAGATGCTATAAAAATACATGACAAAATATTACACTAGGAAATATAAATATTGAGTACTGTACAATCAGCATTTTTCAGAAAATTAATGTGCTTACCACTTCCCAGCCTGGAAGGTTCTGTACGGATACCCACAGGCTGATTAACTCATCAAACCACAACCTGACAGACAAAGAAACTTTTAGAAGAACAAAGCACACTCCTACTAAATACTGATGTATGCTAATCCAAATTAGAATGAATAAAAAATAAACTGCTAATTACATACACTTTTATTATTGTGTTAACCACACTACTTTAAATCCACTGTCTAAAACTATTCACACTTTACACTGTACTGGGTCAACCAGCATAATATATGGCAAGACACAGAGCCACAGGTGTGTTGATGGACCCATGTTTCTCACATATGAAAGTGGCCCTGAAAACTGCAGCCACTTTAGTGACACTATTCAGGCTTGCATGTGATTCCAATGCGGCTGGTTGTTTTGGCCAAATCTGAGTCATTCTGACCGCACACATTGTCACATGAGTTACTGCAAATATGAACCAGTCATAAGTGGGAGAGGGTGAGGAACTTCTTACTTGAACCCCTTATGGTGCAGCTCAGGGGGCAGGGTAGTGGGAAGAAACAGCTCAAAGTAGCTGATTGCTCTTTGCATGGTGACATCAAATGGGCAGAGCAGTGGTCGCCACTCCTCCAGCATCTCCTGAGTAGCAGACTCTGGGAAATATCTATATGAACAGAAACCAAATCACAATTAGCTTTTTTCGTTTTTAAATTGAGCCTATGACAGGCAATGGCACTAAGTACAGATTACAGAACTTAGCATGAAATATATGATGAGACAACAAAGGCTTAATACCAGTTGAGCTGTGCCAAACTCACTACTATGATCAGCTTATGAACAGGTATGTAAGGACACTTGAAGCATTTGAACCTGCAGAGCAGCTTAGAGAGTGCTATAAAGGAGGCTCAAGCCTCTTAGGTCCTTTCCAATTCTTCGCACACCACAACACAGTCAAGCAGTGGACACTGACAGCCAGAGGATGCGAGGAAGCTAAACCTGCTTTCTATTACAGTGGCAAGAGATAATAATAAAAATAATAACAATTAGGGGCCAGGCAGCTGCAACCACATCTCCCCATGGTGGCACTACAGCAAGCATGTTAAGTTCAAAACTTCAATCATTTAAATCATTAAAAATCAAACGTGTGCTACGGCTTTACAACTTGTACCAAAATGTAGCCCCAAGTCAGTAGAAATTTCATACACCGCAACCAAGGGCAAATTATGAGGTCCACTACCGCATTTTTATTATAAAAAAATACAAAACTGGTCAATTAAATGCTACTAGGTCCTACAAATTTTCTTCAAAGTACGCAAAGTGACATCTTCAGACTGTCATCACCAGAACTTCAACAGGAAGTTTCAGGAAACAGGAAGTTTATATTGTCCCCAATATAAGATAGAGCATCTTTAAATATAAGGATTTCAAAAACAGAATAATTGATCTTCATGTAAATAATACACAAAAACATTCACTATGTCTTGAGTATTTCTGCCAAACTTCAGATTTTTTTCACAATTTTATTTTTTTTATATCACTTTGATTTCCACACTAATATGAGCTTGGGCTATTGACCTGCAATGCTGTCAGCAGCCAGTTCAGGTGTCCACCCAGGTGGCACATCATGTTAGGTGCCTGCCTGTGTTGCTAAAGGTTGTGGGTTCAAGCCCTGGCAGGTGCAGTAAAGACACATTTGCGAGTCTTCCAACAGACATGTGGGATTCGCTATGCTATAGCTTAAGCTCCAAAGAATCCAATTCCAAAGACATTTTGAACAACTTTTCCGCCTGAAACTTCCAATTTTAGTATTATACAATCTCCTTCCTCTTCTTGTCATGATCTAATTTTTCCACCGCTTCTCCACTACTGCCTGGCCCCATCCCATTGCTGCACAGCAGCTGTAATTATTGTTGTGGTTGTTATTGTTGTTATCATTTTTTATATAGCACCTTTTAAAACAGTTTAAGTGCTTCAAGGAAAATGACAGGTAAAACAAATGATAAAATACAAAACAATAAGGCACATTGGGCATATTATAAGACAAACAAATGATGAAGACAGAATGGGGAGTATAATATTACAAAGGAAGCTAAAAATATAAGTAAGGAATAAAGTAAAAGCAGGCCTAAAAACTGTTTATAAAAGGGACTTAAAAGAGGACACAAAGCTGGCTAGCCTGCCAGTATTCCAGAAAGCAGGATCAGCAAGTTAGACACATAACTTTAAAAAATGTTACAAAATATCTTCTGAATTTTTATCATTAGCAGCCATCAACATGCATGTCTGAATCATATCCTAAACTTAATATTCAAGTTATGTTTCATATATTGAAATCATTCTCATCAGGACATAGAATATTCTTTTCTACAGATATCTAGGGCTAACTTTCTACTCCTGCTCTCTGGAACATAACCCAGATCTCCTCAGGCAAGTCATTCCAAAATTTTCCGACTGAAGCCCAGTCACTCTTTGAGTCAGTCTGCATGACAAACAGCCAGGAGTGACTACCTGAGGATCTCAAGTGGGGGTTACAAGCTGGGCTGGGTACCAGGCCTGCCCATGACTTGAAAGTGATGTGTCAAATTTTATAGTCAATCCTGCCAGCGAATGGAAGCTAGACATAATATTGTATTCTTTCTTGAATCTAGTACGCAGCATTATTAACTAGCTGCAATCTGGACTCCATGATTTCTGGTAACCAAACAACTTCTGATTTAGAAAAAAATTGTGACATTAACTTTCTAATACCTTTGAGGCAGTTGAGAAGAATGTCTAATTGTTTAGTATTATTAGGGTCATAGACGAAACTGTGTTTCAATTAAAAATCAAATGATTCATGGTGTGAGTCCATTTCCTTTCATAAAAGCATAAAATTTGCTAGTAACTACTTTTTGCAGAACCCTAACCAGAAAGGGAAGTGAAGTATGGCACTGTGAATTATCTAATTTTCAAGTGGGGTTTTCATTTATCCCTTCATTAAGAAAAAGTAAGAAAAAGTGAGAAAGAGAGAGAGAGCGAGTAAGTGAGCCAGAGAGAGAGAGAGAAAGAGAGAGCCAGAGAGAAAGACAGAGAGAGAGAGACAGAGAGAAAGAGAAATAGTATGCATTTGCATTGCAGACTGGACAACCTATGGGTTAACAGCTGCAGACTGTGGGAGTCCAATGTTTAAAAAAGGCAGATTACAAATTATAAACCTGGCACATTTTAGCTGTTTTAAGATAAATCCTGTGGTGCCACCGGGCTCATAGTCTGAGGGATTTTCATGGTTTATCATGTGCCTGAGTGAATGCAGGAGGTCATTTCAGTTCACCTACTTTATAGCCTCCTCAATGACCACACCAACCCCGAGAGACCTAAAAAAAATACTGCTGCTTTCAACTAGGCCTGTGCGACAAAAACACAAAAGCTAGAAATGTTTTCAGAGAGATGCTACACCCGTGCCACATTCAGCAGTTTCACAGGAACAGGAAACAGCTATGTCTCACGCCTTATTATGAATCCCAAATCAGTTCTAGGCAAGATATGTCCATTATGGTTAAGGATAGGTTTAGACTTGGGTGAGGTGTTTTGTGGCTGTCATAGCAAAGCTAAATTTAACAAATGGGCAATCGGCGCAATGATATTTCTGACCAATCACAATGCTTGTGGGAGAATTATGCCCAGAAGTGTGCTGGGATTCATAACATGGTTGTATTGAGTGATACTTGATTGGGGTTGCAGTCTATCAATGTGTGTTTGCAGACACAGAGGTTAATCTATGCATGACAAAAAATATTTTTAATGGCTGATATTTTAATTACAACTAGATTGGTGTCACACAACATACAGTACTGTGAGACAGATGTAGAATTTATTAAGTCTGGATAATGGTACCAAAGCATTTTGGCTGTAAGGCCACTATGTTCTGATACTGATAGACAGCTAACTTATCGGAGTTTAACTATGTGGTAGTGCAGATTCTCGTACTGTAGTTGACAGGGCCATGACTCTAATGGAAAATGAAACAATTGTGCACCAAGGAAAAAAATAAAGTACACAAATTATTTTTTGTGTATTTTTATTAAGGTAAATGTCACAATTCATCTAGATCTGAATTTCAGGTCAGACAGGCCAGCCCTAATGCTAACCCAGGCTGCTTCCTTCTGCCTCGCAACTGATCTATAGTGGCCCTACAGCTGATCACAAATCACTCTCTCTTCTCGCAGTAACAGGAAACTCTCACACAAGACAGAATTAGATGAGATAATAGGATTATCAGCCTAAGTGCAATGGGACTGAGCCCTGGTGCTCGACTCAGATATGTGCACACGCACAACTTGTCACAATCAAGGACCTCCTGGTGACGACAAAGCTATATTTGCTTTGACATGACAAAGTTTTTGAGTGATACTTAACATGCAATACTGGGATTCTTCACCGACAACATTATTCACAATACGTCCAATCAGCTTGAGAACAGATGTTGACACTCAGATAATGATAATGATGATCTGGCAATCTATCTATGTATGCATCTCATGGCTATTTCATCTTTTGTCTGGGCAGTAAAAGGAATGCTGAGACAAGCAATGACGGCTCACAGACTTATTAAACTCTTATGTTGACAAAGCAGTTTTTCAGTTCAAGTAGCTAGACAGACAGATAAATGATATTAAGTGTACTTACGGTCTGCAGCTTTTCACAAGCGTTTTCAACACACTTTCCACAGAGCTGTGATAAAGGAAATGAGAAAGAAATATAGTGAAATGTCATCACAAACATCAAAACATTAATGTTAGGGTGACAGTTTAACGATATCACACCAATGCAATTAGACTTAGTCTGGCTGCATGCACACAGCAAATTCTTTACAAATCTGACTGGTGGACAGTGAAACAGTCATCAAGAGAAAATCATAAGGGGCTGGTGTACAGAGAGGAAACTGTGATACAATGGCATTAATAGACTACATTCACTTCACTGTCACGACCATAATAACTGTTGCCAATAGTGGTAAACCTTCCTGGCTGGCCTCGGGCTAATATACAGCATCTGAATGTGAACAGATGCCTATCTGTTCATTCATAATATGTAAGTCCCCTTTAATTCACTGACTGCTGTAACAATCTGTTTTAAATGGTTTTGGATTCGCTACTATTAATATAACTTTCTTCTGCGTAAGCAACTCCTGACATGTTTATCTTCACCGATGGACTGTAAAGGTAGGCCTCTGGTCACATAACAGTTTCGAAAGCTCTGGACCAATATAACCACAGCCTTTGAGCTCCCCTCCTACAATCCCACCTAGCTGCTCACATGCAAACTCAAGCCATGCCTTATTTAAACTGCCCTACCAATCCCATTCAACAACTAGTTATTTATTGCTAAATCATTTGTGCCTTCTTAATTCAACCTAGAGCAGACTTAATTCAAGAAGTAGATCAAGGGTGACCTTCTGCCTGCCTATTTGCAAGTATCTGAAAACACGTGTATTGCTCAATGTTTAACTGTAACACTGTAAGCCCACAACACACAGGCCACAGACCAGCGTCAAACTCATGCACTGCAAACCCAACAGCAATGACATCAGAGCCTAAACGGGTCTCCCATTACAAAGTGCACTGACACTCAAAACCCCAGGGAGAGGGAACCCCAAAGTCTATAACCTTAGCGCGTGAGCTGGGATGAAACATCACGTTCACCCCACTACATTCCAGAAGGGGAGAAAATGTGACAAGAGCTTGTGCTCCTGCATATAGTATATAGAAATATAGTGGTGTAGTGTTGGCTAACTTTGAAGTAAGCTAGGTAGAGGAGTGTATAAAGCAATACCACCCAAAGTTGGTCAAATGAGATTATGGTTGAAATCACTGAATGAATGTAAATAATAATACTACTGCTAAGCCTTGGTAGGACAATCCTGTACTACTTCCTCATATAGTCTTTCAATTTATTAAGATATTGCTGCCACATAATTCACTATAAACAAAATACTGGGAAAAAATAACCTAATAATACATTAGGAGATCCAAATAATAATAATAATAATAATAATAATAATAACATAAAAAAACTAACACAAAGAGTATAAAATATAACATTGACACAGCTGAGATGGGGGATAGGAGGAGGGTATAAAATCTGTTAGCTGCAGTGCGACAGTCTCCAATATGAGTGGAATGTTAACATTGATATAATGTTGTTTTTTCTCCTGTCACATCAAACACGCTGCGTGGGGGTATCCAGTGTATTTGTTGTTGTTTCCACATGCAACGCATTAAAAAAAAAGAAATAAAAGTAACAAGTGCCTCAAAAGATAAATTCAAAGTAAAACACAAAGAGAAGTATTGTCCTTACCACCTCTGAACCAATTTTATCATTATGAGTTTAGAGGATGAACGATGCCGTGGAGAACTGAATGTGAAAGGAGACAAAGGCATAAAAAACACATTCAGGACACGACAAAGTGCCAATCACTCCAAATATTAACATTCTACACATCTATTTATGCAATTCAATTTATTATCACCAAGTTCAACTTATGTAATCAAACTATCATGTATGATGTTCATGAGTATAGTTTTTAAAAACATAAATTGGCAATCAGCCGAGGCAGCTTGCTTATCTCAGTGGTGATGTGCTAGCAAGGCATTTTTGTGAGAAACACACAATGTTCCCATAGCACCATAAAAGAGCACCTCGCACTGCTTGCTGTAACAATGGCATATGGATTGTTTAAGGGTATTATATAGGGTAGGTAGTCAGACATTTTCACTTTGCCTCCAAAATTGCATGAAGTGCACAGGTCCCAGTGAACGCTGTTCCTTAGAAGACATATAGCTGGAATGTCACAACAAGCTATTTTGCTATACAAAAACTAAACATATTAACCTAGAGATTAGGCCCAATTCTCTGTAAGCAATTTGTTTATTATGGTTTGCACAAAATTAATACATGAAATTTCTGTCTGCTCTGTCTGTTCTGGCTCTTTCTGTTCTTTCTCGTCCACAAAGCCCTGATTTTACTGCTATAACCACATAACTTGCTGTCTAAAACTACTGGTAGTGGATCAACAATCTGAAAACACTGCGCAAACTTAAAACTGGGGGTTAACTATCATTTCAACAATAAATGCAGCTAACCCCAAGTAAAATTGGTAGGTTTTTGTCTCCTAATCTGAAAGCAATTTAAAAAGGGGGAAATGTTCAGCCATGATTTGAGGAATAATGTTAGCCAAATAAGGTTATAATCCTCCCCTATCCTCCTTGTTCCCGCATGACCTCAGGTTTAACAGATAACTGGTATGTTCAGAGTTTCCAAAACTTTTCATCTCATTCAAGTTCATGAGCAGTCAACTATCAATATCTGTTGTTCCAGTAACAAGAGTGTTGTCACTTGATTACTTTTGCTTTCATTACAATACAGAACAACTATACCAAAATGTTTATTCTGCAGAGAGAGGGACTGAAGGAAAAAATGAGTAGTGAACACATACTCTGGAATTCATTAATGTTAGTGGTTGATGGCTGCTAAGGGTGTTGGATTGATGGTCAAATATAAAATGAAAACACTATAATTTTCAAATTTGAATAAACCAAAACACAGTTCAGCAGTGCCATCTTTAACCAAAGAATTTAGAGTAAAACTGAAATGTTGAAGTACTCAATAAAATGCTGTTTTCAGGAAGAATATACACAGTAAGATCTACAAACATGACAGATAAGTAAGGCTAAAAATAACAGTATGAAAAGGGGCGTACTTGGGGAACCAGTTGAGGCCCAGGTGCTCCGTCTTGGAGTAAAGAATCCTGTCCTGCAGCTCATACAGTGGTCGCCAAGGCAACTCCAGGTCCTCCCTTGAGAGTAGTTCTCTTTTTCTATTAGACAGATGAGATCGATCAGGAGTGAGGATAAAACTAAGCGTTCTGGATCATCATATTGACTTGACACATCATATAGTGTTTTAATGCAAATAACAAGACAGTTCACCACAGTAAGCTAGCGATTATAAAGGGCCAATTTTGAATACGTTTTTGCTATCTTAACTCCAGGAGAAGCCAAGATCATTCAAAGTTTTTTTTCTTTTACTGACCAAGTTTGAAGGAGGGAATAATTTGTGCTAGACTTAGTGTGTGTACAAATTTGCTGATAGACACTAAAGAGGCCCATTCTTACTTCAGGAGGTTGATAAGGAGGCGAGCAAGCCCCTGCATCATGCTGATCTCCAGTTTAGAAATCGTCACTAGCTCATAGAGCAACTTGATGAACAGCACATGGTCCTCTTTGCTGAACTTCCGTCCATACAGGCGCATGTATCTAAATAAGAGGTACAGAGTTTGTGATCATTTCACACATTTCTACATGGATAACATGCAAACTGATGAAAACACCTGCCAAGAGCATACACAATGCCAACTTAACAAGGTCCTTGTATTCCCTCTAATATAATACAAACAGTGTGGAATATTACAGCTGAGCCAAATTACTCAGGAGTCATAATGTTAAGTTCAACAAAAGGATGCGACATTGTTGAAATGACACTACCTAAGCTTTGGTGAGGCCTTGAAAATTGACTCGTACAGAATGTTTAAATCTCTGTTGAAGTGCCAAAATACCAACAAATAGAATCTGGGTCACCCCGAGCGCAAACTTTCCATCTCTCTGAGCCGGCAGTGACTCACTCTTGGACAGAGCTATCTGCCAGCATGAGGACTGAAACGGATTAAAGACAGCCCAGCAACTGAGTAAAACAAAGTGAAACAACACTCCAAGTAACTCACTGTAACACTGATAAAATGTCAAAGTGATTCTACTGCAACATAATTAAAAGGTTACAGACAACAACACGGGGGAAAGGTAAACATCCGTGAACTGCTGTCTTTAAAGGTCCTAATACAACACTGTCTCTTGATGTTTTGTTTGTTTGTTTATTCCCCAGCTGAAGGACCCTTAGCAAACAAAGCATATTAGACACTTTACCCATGCGCAACAAACAAATGTGAGCCTGTCAAAAAATATATTGTTAAAACATTAAAAGCAGTTGGTTTTAAATGAACATCACTTTGAGTAACTTCATAGCAAACTTTTTGCTACTTTAACAATATGGAAAAGAGGATGTTTGTTGTTTTTGTCATAAACTATCTGGTCAGCTGCTGCCTTACTCACTGCAATGAAAATAAATGCCAACACCAAACACAGGCAACGTCAGGAATGAGCAAAACATGACTCCAGCAGTGTGCTACACTGCTGGAGTCATCGATTGTGTATTTTTTTAATGTTTAACTACACAAGATTGCTTCCTGAATAGGCAACATAGCCTGCCCATATTTTGACGTTATGCTCTGGGCAAATTACTAGCACTAGCAGCTAACGGTTAAATAAGAGGACATGCCAGGTTACGAGAATTGGCTTAGCAAGCAAGCTAACCCTAGAGAGCTCTGAACCACCCATTGACCGCAATGATTGTGTACAACTTCCACAAGTAGCTACTGGCTAAAGCAGCTTATTAAGATGATCATTCACGTTAACTTGGAAAGCTGAATCTGAAATGTTGTGAGACTGCAGTGAAATTAGAGACAGAGAAATATCGTACATATAAGCTAGTTAAGTAACAACGTTAATGTTAAGTAACGGTTACCAAGAAGCTTAGATTTAGAACAAAATGAAACCAGCAACCATTAGGTTAGCTAACAGTTACCATAAACGTTACTTACGTGGAAAGTTTCCTGGTCCAAAACAGCACACCGGGCCATATCTCTTTGAGCTGGACTGCTCGGCCCAAGTTCCCTTTAATTTTACTCAAAATATCATTGGATTCTTCATCTAATCTGTCTGCGTACGGCAGAAGTTTGTTGTAAACTATGTCTTTCTGAGGGACAAATCCTAATGTGTCAGACACAGATTTTTTCATATTACAGATTTCAAAAGTAGCTAGAGTCACTAGCTAGCTAGCTAATTTTACTCTGGTCTGTTTCCAGTGCACCCTGTTGTGCTGTGTAGCTAATATAAAAGCTAGCCGTTTCTCAGCTAGCTATCTTCAGCTGACGTATCGCAAGCTTGGTAAAATGGCCCACACAGTGGCTAAGTTATGTGGTGAACAAGTTATGTCCCACTAGCTTGCTGGCTAAAGTTAAGTTAGCTTTCGTTAGGAGCTAATATCCTCAAAGTCATCGCATAGAAATACCAAGGCTAACACAAAGTACAGTACGTCCACAGAATCCGTTGGCACTCAGATTCTTCTCTTGGAGCCATCTAAATCTGATAACCTGGTAACTATCTAGCTAAAGTTACGTTAGCTCGCTAACAAGAAAACACAGTCATGCGAATCCCAAGGACTGTTAACGTCGAATGGCTCCTCCAACTACCTAATAGCACAGTGCCGACACCCAGCTATACACCGAAACCGTCATATCCGCTAGTAACGTGACAACTACAGTTCCCAATAGTCTCCTCGCCATTCATGCTTTTTATAAATGTTGATCCCATGGCCTGTCAAATAGGATGACTTGAAATCCACTTAGGACCTTTGCTGCCGGAGGTAGCAGCCTATTTCTACCGCAGTTCGCTCTATATTGAGTTGAATGACCTCGCGTTGCAATGCACAGTACAAGTAGAGCTAAATATTCTTATGGATGTCTAAAAAAAACTTTCATTGTAGTCGATAAAACTGCGCGCACACAATTCAGGCTACAGGTCTGTGTAAGGACATTTCCGGGGTATGCAGGAGTTCATTTTCATACAAGACAAATAAACTTTTACCCATGTGGCGAAAACTTGTCAAATTCGCCACATACTTTTATAAATGTACCAGACAAGTATTATTTAGATATGACCGCAGACCCCGATGGTCGGGGACCTTGCTAAAATGGGTAGTGCAAACTTTCAAACCACAGATAACACTTTGCAGTTTGGCGGGTGACCTATGTTACTTTTCCACCCTTTTCAAAATCCCACTATCCTCAACCAGAGATAACCCTAATCCCAGAGCTCATCTCAATTTGTAGTGCTGCCCATAACACTTTTGCGGTTGTGAAACCTGCAGTGACAAATTAACTTCTTTTAAGACACTTGTGTGAAAAATTTACCATGATAGAGATTCCATTTCGAATTATTATTATTATTATTATTATTATTATTATTGTTGTTGTTGTTGTTGTTGTTAATTTGTTTATTAAATTGAATCAAACTGCTAAACAAAACAGCAAAATAAAGCTGATTTTATATTATGAAGTTTATGGGTTATATTTATAAAATCTGATTATCCTGGTCCATATTCACTTTGTGTTCGTCCATGAAAGAAGTAGAAGAAGAAGAAAAAAAGTCTCGTGAATGAACGCCGCCAATATAGTGTGTTGTCTTTAGCCGTGGACTTAAAGGGTGCTCAGCCTGTCACGCGCTGGTTAGGGTTAAGGGTACAGTTAGTCTGCTTGAGCAGCCTCCAAGTCGACAGATAAAGGCAACCGCACCCTGGTGCCAGCCAATACATGAGCTAATTAGAAGAATCCCTTTTCCTCTCCCGAATTTGATTAACCATTTCATTAGTTGGATAGTGCCATCTTGTGGTCTAACACGAAGGTACACCTCGAGAATGTGAAAGCATTGAACACTTGGATCCAGAGAACTGAAGCTCCAAGTACACCTATAGCTTTAAAAAGCTCGCAGACCAGCATGCAAAAAAATAAAATAAATAATAACATTGAATGAATGAATGATACATGATTGTGGGTTGTATGAAAAATATGTAGGCCTAAAATCAACAACAACGTGGTGTTCAAATGTAACAGACCGAAAGAGCTATTAAGAATATTGGTATGTAACAATTGGCAACCTGGGATGTAGTACCAATGATTCGCACACGTTTAGGGGTTTTATGAATTTCTTTAAATATGGGACCAAGGGGCAAGAATATCATTTCGGCCAATGTTGTCCCTCTCACTCTAACACAGTAGACGGCAGTAATGCGCCTTTTCATTGGTTGCGAGACGATAAAATAATGATGATGATGATGATGATGACGATGATGATCACTGACCCACAGGTTCATCCCACTCTGCCCATATTTCCTGATACAACACAAGGGACGTATAAAGATTGTGTTTTGTTATGTAGTTGAATCTCTGATTTAAATATTAGTGGCATCAAAGTCTCGCACCAGTGACTGTCGCTATGACCTGTTGTCCATTCCTCCTATGTTCCTTAGTACTACACCAGCGTGCTTTGCGAAGTCCATCCATTGAAAGTTCTTCCGGACTAAATACACAGAAACTAAATGAACCGTTAAAATCCAGAGATAGATTTAAGTGTTTATGATGAGTGACGTTCGAGGAAAACAAATTTGTGCGGCTACAACGTGGATATAGAGAGGTCTGTAGTTTTAGTACCCCATGGTGTCTGTCATCTTTGCGTAGGAGATTGCAGGAGGAGAGCGCATGCGTGCAGTTCTCTGGCTAACCAAATTCGGGTTGTTAAGCTATGTTACCTAGCAACCTGTTGACTGTTTGTAGCTAGAAGATTTGCCTCGAAATACCGCTCTTCCTTATCCGACACAATGCCTACACCATCTTTATAATATCCCCAAAAACAATAACTGCCAGAAAGTTGAAGAGGCTATGGATGAAGATGGCTTTTCATAGATTCTTAGAGAATTACGTTCATGTTTAAAGTTAGGCTTTGTTTAACTGCTTGATTAGCGTTATACTTTTGCTTTCAGGACACAAGAGGAGCTGATCCCGGTCATGGATTTTCATTGAAGTTTTTCTAGACCCAAGAGAAACCAAAATTATGAAAGAAAAGCTCAGTTTGACCTGTGATAAACTCATATCACACCAGCAGCTCGCATGCTGCCATTCATACTGTGCCATACCAATGCGATGCAAGGAACTGCTGGTTTACAATCACATGGACATGGAGCAGAAGGTTTGTCAACCCTGAGAAGTCAATAGGCCTACTGTGAGGGTTAAAGCCATTCTCCATCTTATGAATTATCATTTTAGGAATACCCCATACTGTAATTTTAGACTATGTGCAAGTTAAGTTAAATTTAAGGCTTACTGTATATAAAATTGTAATACCAATTAGAATAGAATATTAGACAAATTCATCAGATGACATGCTGTATTCAATTTTAATTAAGAGGTTTTGAGGCATATAATTTACATATTTAAGACAGTTTAAAACTTTTCAAAGACCCCCAGGCACATAAGTTGTTTTGATATTTTTACTGGAGTCTGTGCTCAAATCTTTGTCCACAGCCACTGCACCTAACTGGCCACCATGGTGACATCAGTGCCATGGCGTTTGGAAAAGGAAGAAAGCCAGTCCTCCTCTGTTCTGCCTCTGCTGATTACATCATTGTCTGGGATATTGAACTCTGCCAAAAAAGAACCAGGGAAGGTAAGCTAAGAGGTCTGACAGCAGTGTAGCTTCTGTACTCAAGAGTGACACAGTTCCTTGTTGGTGCGAGGATGGTCTGTTTATTTAGCTTAGTATTAATCATTTCGTTCACCTTCAAAAGTTGAAGATACTTTTTCCTGTCATAGTGCTAAAACCGCAATACTACACATTGTTCATATCAGGGACATAAAGTTTCATGGTTATTATGAAAATTTTAACATAAGTTGTCTAGTCATAGCAAACACAAGTAGACCCCGCACGGTCCTGGAAATTCAGACGCTTACACTCTCCAACCTGAAAACTCACCTGACATGACAATATAGATTATATTCTCTATAATAAAAAATCATCTAGATATTGAAGAAGCTTTCCTTTTGACTGTCCAAGAGCTTATAGGTTTATTTATGTAGTTGTTCGTATGTTTGTTTTTTGTCAAATTCTGCAGTTGTTAAGTTATGTACATATTTTCTCCAATGTAGCCTAGAGGATCAGTGCTTTCATTATAGTGAATAATTCATGTAAGAACAATTTCACTAGAAAAAAAAAACAGTTTGGAATTTTTTAAGTGTATATTTAAATCAATCAATCATCAATCAAAAGACCAAAAAGATCATGAACCTGAGTTGTTTGACTGGGAATGCCACAGAAAATGACTTCATCTGTAGAGTAGATGCCTTAATAGGCCTATATCAGCAGAGATTGTGCTCTTATGTTCCATACTTTGTTGTACTTTGACCATAGGACTAAAGCAGATCATTTTTCTCAAAGACTTTTATGTGATTACATTTTGTTATGTAAACAGATGTCTGGTTTCAGTTTAATTTTAAAAAAAAAATTTTCCCATAAACTTCAGTTTTTGCTTTTACCTCTGTTCACTAAATACTATTTAAGGGATTACTTAGCCTTAATTTTAGTTTAAGTGATTTATAACAGTCTTGTATCTCCTGCTGCTGTAAACACTACAATCCTGCCATCTAGTGAAATATCAGTGTCATTTCTGTGCTCAGAAGGACCTGCTGGCTGAAGCATTTACAGAAATGTACAGTTTGTTAATAAATGCACAATTTGTCAACAATTTCTTAACATTTTGTTTAACAAATATAAAATTTGTTTGCAGGCATTGTTGCAGCTGGAACGGTTGTTGGAACTTTACTGGGCGAAGTGATCCATCTTTCATTCTGTTTCTCTGATGAACGTGTGGCTGCATGCGCCGGAGCTGCAGTGCATATACTCAACTCAAAGGTGCGACATGCTGAGTGTTTTCACTGATAAATGCAGAAGTTCACAGAATTTCAGTTCTCAAAATTTTTGTTTTGCCTAATGACTGATAAATTTGTATTGTTATGCATTTATTACAAGGTCAATCAATGGAAGTTTTTTGTGGTTATTATGTTTTTTATATATTCTGAATAATATTATGAACTGTTATTCTTATTATTCTTATTATTATTATTATTACAAAACTTTCTATTACCCCTATGGATTACAAATCTTATCTGTCCTGATGTGTTCTATTTTGTGATTCATTGGCTTTAAGTCACAAAATCTTATAATATCTATTAATTGGATTTTAAATTCTTTATTCTTAATAGTGGAATAGCCATCAAAGGTTATCACTTTATGTAAAACAAGTCTAATCATTTTATCCACACCAGAGACATGAGGTGAAGTCTGTGTTGACTGGTCACCTGGGACCATTGACAGCAGCAGAATTCTGTCCCTGGGATAAGGAAATTCTTGTTACCATATCAGAGGATCGAACGTTCAAGGTATTTTTGATTTAAGATGCACAAAGTGTAGAATTACAGAATTATTACATGTGATTGAGTGATGATGATGTATCTTCATATAACTCGGGTATAAGACGTACACAACATAGTTAATTACTATGAATATCAGGTACTGGTTCAGTGTAATTGCCGGTAATTACAAACTTTTTTCTGTTTCCAGGTGTGGGATTTAAAAACGGAATCCATTTACTACCAGTCTTTTGTACTGTCAGGTATGATACAATCAGGTAAAATCATGATGGACCAAATGAAGCTATAGCTATTTCCCATTCTCAGTTATGACTGATGCAAGGCATTTATACCGCAGACTTCTCCTGTCAAATTTCTCAAGTGGCTGTCAGTAAAACTGTGGTTTGCTTCTGTTTATGTATCCCACAAACTGTATGTTGTATAGCAAACACATTTGGGTTGGGTTTCAAATTTCCCCCACTACCCCAGCAACAAAAATTACACCTATCAGCCAGATTGATCAGCAACTTTTGGCCAATAACTCCCAAATAATGAAGTTTAGAATTATTTATTATATTGTTTTTTCCTAAAGTGTGAGCACAATACTAAAGATACAGGGTATAAAGGTACTGTACACCATGACACAGGTTTGTCATTGGTGAATTGTTAGATGACTGACTGACCTAACTTTGCTGGCCCTAGATATATTGCATCTTGAGCCAGCCTACCCAGGGCAAATACTGTAAAGGTTGTCTAATATTATATTAATCATTATTTTAGTTATTATTTATTTACTTTTGTGTGTGTGTGTGTGTGTGTGTGTGTGTTGTGTTGTGTCCTGTTTTTTGTTTAGCATATCTGTGTGTGTGTGTGTGTGTGTGTGTGTGTTTCTTTCTTCCA